>JANHFT010003216.1:55897-76236 GCA_032467955.1 Pseudoxenodon macrops | reverse complement strand
GCTCTGGGACTTGCCAGAAACGTGGGAGCATTTGGGGAAATTTGGAGCAATAAAGGGGCGGTTTGAACTGCCAGCTGTTTGTGTTATCTCTGTGCCGTGCCCCAGGACATCACAGAATGCCCCTGTATACCAAAGTATTCTAGAGTCAAATGTGAGGCCATCTGTCCAACAGCTAAAGCGTGGCTGACATTGGGTCATACAACAGGACAATGATCCCAAGCACACCAGCAAATCTACAACAGAATGGCTGAAAAAGAATAGAATCAAGGTGTTGCAATGGCCCAGTCAAAGTCCAGACCGCAAACTGATTTAAAGACTGTGGCAGAACCTCAAGACAGCTGTGCATAAACAAATCCCCACAAACCTCAATGAACTGAAGCAATTGTCAAACGTCCCGTTGGCATGCACAGCAAAAGAAACTCCTGGGACATATTTATTACCAAGAGTGAAACTTTACTGATAGATCCATACAGGCACAGAAGAAGAAAAGCCAGTTGTAAGGTTTTGGCGCTAAGCGCAGTATAATGAACCCCCCTTTTCCTTTCCCCAGGCCACCCAGTGCCCATTGTCCACCAATCCAGGTCCAGCATTTTATTTTGGGAAAACAGTCTGCACCTTTCAAAAGTCTTCAGCTCATGACCTTGGCGTTGTAAGATTTTCTCAAGCTGCAAATGGCTCACGTAAATTCCTTCTCTCCCTCTCAGCTTCCCATGCATTCCAAACATACCTCTCCCCCCTCCCGTGTTTCTTTGTCAAGTTGCGAGCAGAAAGAAGTGTTTTGCGAGTCAACCTTGACAGCAATGTTGTAAAGAAGAGTGGGTCAAATTTCCTTCACAACGGATGAGAGACTGTTAAAAGTCATACAGAAAACCATTGCTTCAAGTTATTGCTTCTAAAGGTGGTTCTACAAACTATTGAATCGTAAGGTGTACTTACTTTTTCACACATGGCTTCTCCATTTTGGCTTTCTTTTTGTAAAATAAATGATGACATGGTGTAATATGTCATGTGTTGTTGTTCATCTGAGGCTGTATTTTATCTAGTTTTAAGAACAGCTAAGGGCCAGATGAGTTTTACTACGTTCTCAGACGTAGAACCATAGAATTCAAATAGGATGTACTTTCTTTTTCACATGACTGTATTTTGCTTTGGAAAGGAAAAGGACAATAAGTGCTTTTATTCTTTTGTAAAAATTAAAAAGTAATTTTTATTTGTCAACTTTTTAAACTGCTACAACCCATACAATCAGAACAGAGCTCGCTCTACAATAAAATAAAATTAACATCTATAGTATACAGTAATCATGGCTGAAAAACATTACAATTAATAATTCTGCATTGCAGCACTGGTCTCTCATTGAATGTCTCTGTTAGTTCCAGTTCCCGGAGAACTTCTGAGCCCTCGATCACCTGTCTAAAGTAATAATTAAAAAAGAAACCCAAGTAAATCTTTGGAATGTATGTCAGTTGGATTGGTATTAAGACATAGCTTAAGAGTACTATTTGTTTGTTTGTTTATTTGATATCTATGGCCGACCATCTTAAAATACAACTTTGGGATGTTCTTAGCAGTAATAAAATTGTAAACCATATAATCAGGAAAGAAAAACTAAAATGAACTAAAAAAACTGGTACCCCAGCCATCTTCTAGGACAGAGGTGGGTTCCTACCAGTTCGGACTGGTTCTACCGAGTAGGTAGTAGGCCGCTGGTGATGTCACAGAGCTGGTTCTGGTCTGTGGGTGCCGCCATCCTTTTTTATTTATTTATTTTTTCCAGGGAAAAATTTGTTTTGATTTTTTTTGGCTTTTTGGGGGGCTTTTTTTTCTTCTGCGCATACGCAGAAGCCGTGTTTCTGGCACTGCATATGCGTCATCATCTTGTTTTCAGCTTTTGTTTTTGGAATTTTTTGGCTTTTTTTTCTTATGCGCATGCGCATGCCCACGCGGCGCAGGAGGCAGCGAACCAGCGGCGAGGTAAGTTAGAACCCACCCCTGTTCTAGGATTCCCCAATAGTCATCCACCCGCTCTTATCACTCTGCCCCAATGCCTGAAAAACATCCAGGTCTTGAATACCTTCCAGGAGGCTAAAAAGATGGGTTGCCTGCTGAATTGTTGGGAGGATGGTGTTCCACAAGATAGAATAATGCAGCTACCTCACTTCAGTGAATTTCCCCACTAATATTGCTTTGAGTTCCACGATAGAAGAAAGGCAGGAGAGAAACATTAAAAAAATAAAAGAAAATGTTCCCATCTTTCAGTTACAACATTTATACTTGGGACACCCAGAGTGACGTTTTACACATACCCAAAAGCCACATATTTGGTATCCAGATATGGCGCAGGTTGTAAAGTGATGTAGAATTGGGATCCGTTGGTGTGACGTCCTTTGTTGACCATTCCAAGAATCCCTCTCTTATCATGGGGAACTGCAAAATTTTCATCTAAAAACAGTACAATAAGCAATATATAGGTGTGCATGTGTGGATATATCTACATATAAACATATAAATACCAAGGCTGATGAAACTGTCTTTATCCCCATTGAATTGACCTGTACAAGTTAAAAAGTCTTGATTAGTCAATCCAGAGGTCATTTTCTAAGTCTTTCCAGTTCTTGTAAAAGAGGCAGGGAGGCTGTTGCTTCCCTTTTAATAGCCCTCTTTCCCTGGTCCTTCATCACAGTCAGCACCATAATACATAGTCTCACTTGTTTCTGTGTATGGTTTTACTCCCCATTGGAGTGGAGTTGGAGTGCGTGTAGACATGCCTTATTTTTGCAAAGCATCCCTGAGATTTCTTGATTATGGACACCAGAAGGAGCAGTTTGCCTCTCAGGTGACATGGATCGAATCATTTGATTTATTATGGCCCTAAACAGACCTGCTTGGAGCTGAAACCATGTTTCTCTTTATTCTCTGCCTGGCTCCCTGCAAATAAGGCTATAGTGTAAGGACAACTCTCTATGGCCCACTAGTTTACTTTTCCCAGTGTTATATTGGTTCACTTGCCTTAGTTCATTGTAATATCTATATTGCAAGCAGAAAAAAGTATTGATCATTCCCAGTTTTAGGCAGAAAGATGAGGAATACCTATTATGTACAATTCACAAATCCACCTCAAACTCGAGCTCCCCACTATTCCATACCGTGACAATGAGTTGCTCTGCGGTTCCTAGGAATAATCTATTGCTCTCCATGCTTATCAACCTCTTTTATAGCTTTACTTCTCCTGGTGATGATGGGCAAAAATCAAACACCTTGTGAACTATCGAGAATTTGGAACATATGAGTTCTAAACTGCTTTTGAATCTTTTCAGCTCAAACCTGACCCTTTTTATGAGGAAGTGAAAGTGGAAAGCGGCACTTAATACAAATGGTTAGCATTTGCATTACACTCATTAAAGTAAGAGCTTCAATATCTCCTTGACTCTATATAATCATTGCCTATGATATTTATGAAACCTGCTACTTATGTAGGACCAGCTTTGTTTAAGAAAATACTTCTACCTTCAAACACAGGTCCATGTATCGATTCACCTCCATTTCCTCTTCCACCATCTATATCTATGCACATTATGAAAAATAAAATAAAACAATACATTGTTTTTTATATCAGAAAACCGAATTTTAAATGACACTGTCATTATCTTTAAGCAAAATTAGAAAAAATATCAGGAAAAGAAAAAGGCAAAAGCAAAAGCACAAAATTATATATAAATGAATATTTTACAGATTATCTATGGGTGATTATAATGGTTCTCTTTCACTGAAACGGTTTTCTAGAACTTTACATACATACCATGCTTGAGAAGCCCTTATATATTTCATGAGGACCCAGATTGTTGGGCGCAATATACTGACTCTGTAAACAGCTTAGAAAGGGCTGTAAAAGCACTATGAAGTGGTATTTTAGTCTAAGTGCTATTGTTATTGCTATGACATTGGGAAGAGTTTATGTTAATAATTGTTATTATTAACAGATCCTGCAATATAGGGAACTCATAATACTACAGTTGTTGCTGAAATATATCTCTTGACACCCAGAATTGGCCATGTTTGTTTGGGTTCCTGGGAAGCATAATTCAGCAGCAGTCAAAGGACCACAGGTTCCCATATTTTGTTGTAACAGAAAGCCCAAAACATCTTTATGTCAAATACATATTCTATGTTTAGGCTTGCTTCTATCTGAATAAAAGACTTCTATCCAGATAAATTTATATACAATTTAAATTTTGTGTAAAAATTCCTCCACGTTTTATTTTTTCTCTGTGCTTTTTTATTTACTGACGTGTGATTATCTAAAAGTATAATTCTTATCCAAAGGTTTGGTTTTATTCTGGTGATGGGGAGGAAGAACACTCTCACATGCTAACCTGTTCCATACTTCACTCTATGAACAGATTTTAGTACATACCTCCTCCTTGTATCCAGCCATTTTTTACAATTCGATGAAAAATTGAATCCTTGTAAATGAGTGCCAATCCAGACTCAGAGTATCCTTTCTCTCCTGTACATAAACACTTGAAATTATGGCATGTTCTGGGGCAGATATCAGAATAGAGCTGGACAATAGAAGAATATGGAAAATTTCAGAAGCTTAATTCCTGAGGTCAGTAGGAAAAGAAACATTACATTAATTTATGAGATTAATGTATCACAATTAATTACCGGTATGTATATTCCAGATATTTTATCAAAGACTATCTTTTTAAACTGAGTGTTTTATCCTCATGAGAAAAGGCATTTTAAAATGGGAACAAAGAAACATGATTCAGAGATTGAGGTCTTGAGCATGCCCTCCTACTGTTACCTGTTCTATTATTTTATGGTGACATAGAATTACTTTTCTGCCACAGTCCAACTGCTCACTATCATTTCAGACATCTCAGCCAACCAATAAAACAATAAAGCTAACAGCTCTTGGCAATGGTGTTGTCTCTCTTTTGGAATACCTGTCCCTTGCCAAGGGGTTCTCCTGGCAATTTTTCAGCTATGTTTAACTCTTAATTAAACATAGCTTAATTAAACTCTTTTTCTTCTAAAGAGCTTTTGGTTTAAATTTTAATGGACAGATTTATTATCCATGGTGTTATGGTAATTTATTAATTTTAGTATTTGCATGTTGTAATAACACATTTTACATTTATTGTGAATCATTTGGGAATGTTCACAAGACACAATGCAGAAATGCATACAGAGAGAGAGAGAGAGAGAGAGAGAGAGAGAGAGAACTGCTTGATTGGGAAACTCTTATGGTCTAAAGCTAAACATGTTTAAAGAGAAACAAAAAAGTTTGAGGATAATTGGTAATAATCTATTGGATTGCAACTTTAATAAATCCTTTAAGCTTTAAACATTTATTTCATCAAATAAGCATAAGCTTGCATTTGGAAAAAAATCTAAATCAAAATATATTTGTTTTTATGTTCTGAGGAGGCATTGCATCTTTAAAATTCATTCCTTTCTCTTTGTTACACAGATGCCCATGCATATACATATCGTACAAGGTCTAAGGAATTGTACCTTCTAAGTCAGGGGTGCCATGTAGTCATAGCGGCATCACATGACGTATCGGGACTTTCCCCCCGTTTGCTAAACTGGGCGTGGGCAGCAAATGACGCATCCGGCCCATGGGCTGGGAGTTTGACAGCCCTATTCTAAGGTGACACTTTTCATATGAATTTTTAAGCACTTATATAAAAAATGATTTAATAAAATGTACAACTTTACACCCATTAATGAGCCTCAAAAATCTTTTAAAATAAAACTGACTGATCAAACCAATATTTGACCAAGGGGAAGCCACAAAATTTAGGCTCAAGAGACCAGAAATGTTGTACACATTATTGCATTGTCACTCAAATAATTCTGATGAGCAGTCAATCTCCAATTTCCATCCATGCTCTAATGTATAGTTGATCTCACATCAGGAATTGGACCTTAAGTGTTTAAGTAACAGTTTTGAACATAAGTGTATTTGCTTCCATATACAAGATAAAAACAAGGATTGTTTGTCTTTTCCTTGGGAAACTTACCTCAAAGAGCAATTTTCCAATCGAAACTTCCTGAATTGCTATTTCCATGAAAACAAACATATGCTGCCAAGATAAAGAAACCAAACCCAATGGTTAAAGTAGAACAGAGTGAATGAATCACTGGATAAAGATTGCTCCCTTCTGACTTTGAGTCATGCTTCAGAAGATAAAGGGTCAAATTCCAGTAAGTAGTCAATTTCATCAACATTTCTCTGAAGTTATGGCTATTTTACTGTCAGGGTATTTGATCAGTAATCATCAACTATTTATTTATTTATTTATTTATTAAATTTGTATACCGCCCTTCTCTCGAAAGACTCAGGGCGGTGCTAAACTAAACTTTCAAAGAACTCAGACATCGTATGGATCAGGGGTGGGTTCTACTTACCTTCCCTACCGGTTTGGAGTTGTGTTGGAAGTGTGTGTTTTACTCGTCACTTCTGGGTGAAAACCCTCTGCGCATGCGCAGAAGGCTTTGTGCATGCACAGAGGGTTGTTTTTCAGCTGATTTGAGGCCGGAGTACCGATTTTGAGTCGGGAGGACCAGTTTGGGGGCATGTCCAGCCGGCCATCGCTACCGGTTCAGTGAGCGGGGGAGAATTCCCGCTACCTGTTCTAGTGAACCGGTCCAAACCAGCAGCAACCCATCTCTGGTATGGATGAGTCTGGAAAGCTTTCCAGGGTACATGTTAATAACAGAGGCTCAGGATTAATCTTCGATCAAATGTGAACTGAGAATACATAGAATAATGTATCTGTGAAATTTAAGCAAGAAGAGATTTATATTAGGTAGGCAAGCTGTGTTTTAAGGGTTGAATTAATTCCTGATCATTCCCAAGTTTTCCACTTCTTCACTGCTCCTGAACCTCTACTGGGAAAAGTGTGCCAAAGCTTCATAAACCGTTTTATGAAGGCACTACATAGAACTCAGTGAAGTAAATGGATAGCTTTGGATGGTGAGGTAGACAATATATAAATTTAGTAATAAATAAAAATAAATAAAATGAATGGAATGAAAGTCACCACATAAACCAGGATATTGAAAGCACATCTGTCAAGGAACAGCTTGGCCTGCGAACATGCCACAGTTGAAACTAACTGAAAGCAACAACAGTGTTTTTTTTAAAGTATGTATTAATGTAAATTAGAGGAAATGATGTTGAAAATATGGGTATTTTTAAAAAAACCCAACCCTCCTACTTTTAGAATGATTAGAATAAAATTATTTCCGTCTTCCTTATACCACTTCTGTTTTAGCAGGCATTTAGCCTGAGATCAAAACAGTTTTTACAAGATAATCTTTGAACTTTTACAGTGAGCCTATGTTCAACAATGCGTTCTTGAGATGGTGGGAGTAGACTTTTTTTGTGAGCTTTTGGGATCATTTTGTCCTCAAAATGGATTGAGAATGTAGCCCAGGGGTGTCAAACTCCTGGTCCGCAGGCCAGTTGTGTCATTTGCTGGCCACGCCCATTCCTGGTTTAGTGAAGAGGGGGAAAGTTGTGATATGTCAGGTGATGACAACTTGTGGTCGTGAGTTTGATACACCGATGTAGTCCATTCAACAAGCCTTTTATAGTAAAGGGCCAAACATTTATTTTCCATCCCAGATTTGAGCTGCACCAAAACATCCATTTCATGCACATTGCCAATTTTTGCATCAGACTCAGCAGGAACTCACAGCATTCCAGACACTTCACCCTTATTAAACAATTGGCTTGATTTGGCAGACAACTCTCAGATATTATAATATTTATGCTAGTTAAAAGTGAAGCCCTAAACTGTTTGTTTACTTACAACCAAACAAAGAATTCGCAGCCTTCAGATGCAGCTATATTTTCTTCCTGCTCTTCTGAATTCATGATATAGAATATAATAGAATAACAGAGTTGGAAGGGACCTTGGAGGTCTTCTAGTCTAACCCCCTGCCTAAGCAGGAAACCCTACACCACTTCTGACAAATGTTTATCTAACATCTTCTTAAAAACTTACAGTGTTGGAGCATTCACAAGTTCTGGAGGAAAGTTGTTCCACTGATTAATTGTTCTAACTGTCAGGAATTTCTCCTTAGTTCTGAGTTGCTTCTCTCCTTGATTAGTTTCCACCCATTACTTCTTGTTCTACCCTCAGGTGCATTGGAGAACAGATTGACCCCCTCTTTGGCCAGCCTCATGTGGCCTTGAGAGGCAGCTGAAATATGTTCATGGGACAGTTGCTATTTGCCTTGGAACTGCTGGTTCCTGCCAAGCTCAGCCCTTACAAGCATTCAGACTGTGCTCTGGATCTCAGTTGCCGGTTTTAATCACTTACTCACTAACTGACAATTCCCGTTTTTTTCCAACTGGCATGTTGCATATTTTCTTTAAAAAAATATAACATAAAACTAAACAGCAAATAAGTATTACTGGCTTGAGTCATGCAGCCAGTGATGGTCCTGGAGTTGCCAGATGGCTTATCATGGCTCCAGCATCACTGACAATGAAATATACTATGGCCTCCCACATAGATGCATTCAATATTTCAATTTTAAAAGGATGCTGCTATATCCTTTGCTTGGCCTGGAAATGTCAGTAGCAATCCATTTTAGTTTATTTGTGAGGATTGTTTGGCCTTCCTGAAGGGTGGGATTTTGGACAGTCATAAATTTGTCAGAAGCTATTATTGGTGTTTATCTATAAAGCATGATATGAAGAAGAGAGGGATTTAAATCTATGATTCTAAGGTTAGTGTTATGTGATTTAAATGCCACAAAAATGATGACTAGAGCAACTTAAAAATGGGAGAAAATCTATGAATTGAAATTCTTCTAGTTACTCTTAATTTTATAAAGCCTTTTCTAAGTCAACTTTATAAAATTAAACAAATGAACTACATAGGGTTTTATATAAACTCCAAATATTGTATAGTCATCAGTGAGACTTCTAAAAACCCAAATGTCACCTTTTTGGTTTTTAAGTATTTTGTGAGGAAATCTGTTGTAATTGCTTCATAAAGTGCTGTGGGCTTAAAGTCTTTATAATCCCAAACATCGTAAGCCCACTTCAGCAGCATTTTTTCATCTCCAAGAAGCTGGCCATCAACAAAACACATCACATTGGATGGATATTCCCACGTTTCACCTCTCAGTTCCTGCGATCAGAAAACAAAATGGCAATATTAAAGTCTGATACACATATGGAAAATCACTAAACGTTTTACATTGGTGATAAAATTAAGAATAGATCTGAAAAGATAATTAGTTTTTGCTAAAAGATTCAAATTTGAAAGCATTACATAAGTTGATCAGGATTTCCTATTTATTATTGAATTTCTAACCTGTTTTTCTGTTTATTCAACTTTAGATTCACTGGTTATATTCATGCATCATACTAAGTCATAAATTGTTCTTTCTGGCTCATTTTATTGTGGAATTCTAGCTTATAACAAAGCACAGAATAAGGCTTTTGTCAATTGTGGTTTATTCAACAAATCATAATTTAGTATAATATGCTATACTGTTAGACCTCACACAAACCACTTCTCCTTAATTTAGACTAATTTGTCCTGATTTGGAAATAGAAGTCACACAATTAGAAATTAGCCAACTATACTTTAGACTACCATGTTGTACAAACCAGTGTAATTACTTTGCAATTCAGTGTGGTATGCAAACTCTGAAATTGGAATAATAAAACTAGTTAACTATAGATAAGCATATTGTAAAAATATAGCCAGAAATTAAAATATACCTTCTTTTTTTCTTGTAGATATTCATCCCATGCAAACTGCAATAAAGGACGTACTTTAGGCTCAGCTAGCTTGGTGGGGAAATTTCTCCTAAGGGTCTAAATATGCAAGAGACAAGTTTTAAAGACTGAACTATGTTTTTTATATTTTATAATAGTGCTCCTAAAATACACATAACCATTATAACCACATAGCAGATCATATAAGTTACTTAAGTAACAATATTTTGGGATCATCTATAAGAGAGGAATTTATACAACTCTACTTCCATGTCATATGTCATGCAATAATTTTATCATAATGATGTCAATTTTTCTGCATTTATTATACAAGAGTAAAATGGCTTAAAACAGCTTAAGCAATGGAGATTGTAAAGTGAGACTTGCAAGTCAAGAAATGTATGTTTTTCATCAAACATTAGTTCAACTGAATGGTCCTTAGTTAGCTTTCACCTCTCTCTACAATATATTTTATTGCATCTCATAATCTAGAAAGTACCTGTAATGAACTGACAGATATTTATGATGTAGCATCAGAACTAAGTACCCGAATGAAGGTCAATATCCTTTCACAGAAAAATATACTCTTGGGAGATATTGATAAATGTCAAATTTTAGTTGACCCCCTTTGGGTTAGCCATTTTGTTCATAGTAGCTCTCCTACATTCCTTGTCTTTGTAGCCCTCTCAACTCTTTAAAGGAGATGAGAGGCTGCAGGACAGATGCCTCCTCCACAGTCAATGAAGAAGGCTTTCCATCAGTGGGTTTAATTGGTTAACACCCGTTTAGTCTACCTATCTAATTAATCCTTGGTTTTTCATAATAGTGCGTGAGTTGACATGAAGTGGCCTAGGAGAAACAGCCTTCATATATCTGCTTCAATACTATGAATATTTACTACTTTTTGAGTACTTTTTGTGCAGACATAATTTCCTCCTAGTGTGACATTCTCCACATCTCCAAATCTTTAGATATTTTCAGCATTTGAAAAAAGTTAACTTGGGGGCAGTTTTTCTCCACCATGAAGGAAACTTTTATTTCTACCTAACTGAAGGAAATTTATTTTAGTTTATACTTATTTATTTTATAAGTCCATTAGTTGCTACAGAAGGCAAGAGAAACATAGGAATGGACAGTTTGTCAGAGGCATTAATTTTTTTAAAGTTACAAAAGCCTACTTTATAACTGAATACTGACAACATAGAAGATAGAGTCATAGGGCTGGAAGGGACTTCAGAGGTCTTCTAGTCCAACCTTCTCAAGGCAAAATATCTTATACCATCCTGGTCAAATGGTTGTGCAGTTTATTTTGGCAAACCTTCAGTGATGAAGCCCCTACAACTCCAAGAGGCAAGATACTCCATTGATTAATTGTTCTGTCAGAAAATTTATCCTTCCTTCTAGGTTGGATCTCTCTTTAACTAACTTTTCACCCATTACTTCTTATAACACGTTTAGATCTTGAGCTCAACCGACAATTCTGTTCTGGAAGAATCTACCGTTCATTGAGCCTTTGCAATACCACGTTTGGGGTCTGAAGAGCTCAGGGGCAACATTATCAACACAAAGAGCAACAAGGAAAAGAGAAGCAGTTCCCCAAGATGTGAGCAGTGGATCTTCAAGAAGGACCTGGGTCCTGGGAATTACCTCTGCCGCGTGTGCTGCCATGTGAAAGGAAGGTTCGGTGAGCAGGCCCACCACCTCCACTTCTTGAAGCTTTATGGACTGAACACATGGGCTCTTCGACCACATTGCCCACAAAGTTTTCTCTCTCTTCTCTTTGCTTTTCAGCTCCCCCCACTTCCTTTCAAGCAGCAGCAGGAGAAAAATCAACAAGTCCCCTCACCATAGCAACTCCAATCAGGTGCTACCGTTCTTTCCAGCTGGGAGTTCTGCCAGCCAGCAATTGATTCTCAGCAGACTTTCCCTTTATCTAATGCAACATGAAACCCAACCAGTCAGTTTGGAAGTACGTTTAAATCTGATAACTAGCTGTTATTATCAACTAGAATGTTGATTTTCCAATGAAATATCGTAATGAGATAGTGGTGTGCTGACTCACTGAACATGAACTGTGACACCCACTGAGAGGAAACCACCATACTTAATACTTTTCTTGCCTATACATTTGTGTTTTTGAGGGAATTATTTAAATAGTACATATTGATTAGTGCCCTGTAGAATTAATTTACAGGTGATAACATCTGATTAAAATCTCAATAATAACAAAGTGCTTTTGGGTTGGTGGTTGGCTTTGCTAAAGGCCAATTTCTTTGTTCTTTGATTAGAACAGTTAAACAGATTAATTCTTGCCGTATTTAAGCTCCGCTGATAGAAACAGCACATAAGGTAATGTCACATGCATAATAACAGAGCTTAAACTTAATAATTGAGAAAACATTATAAATTTAATGTCTATAAGTAATTGTTATGTACCCAAATTAGATCAATCATTGACTGAATGTGATTATGAAATGACGCAATGCGTTATGAGTTTATTCTGACTTGACAAAGTCTGGGATAATGACATACTAGAATACAGGCTTAATAACTTTTTCATAGCCCTAGCAGCTACTGTTACATTTAAGTAAGGAACTAGTATTTGGAAAGACTCCACTTCTCCAGAGTAGCATAAACAAGAACACAATACCATATATACTCACAGATAAGCTGAATCACATTTTTCATGGTATTTTTGGAGGTCCGCTTATCTACAGATGGTTTATCAGTGGGTGTATATGGAAAATATGGGTTAATTTTTTTTATTTAAATACTTTTTAAAAATATTAACCTACATTCTTGCAGATAAGCCAAACCCAATTTCTTCTTCTTGTTATTGTCATTCACTTAAGACAGCATAGAGAAGATCTCACCACCAGGTAAGGAATATCTATTATGTGGGTCTTAATAGTGTGTAGGTGTAGAAGCTTTTCTGTTTTGTCATGTTGTTTTACCTAAGAGTTTTCAATTCCTTAGGAATCCTAATGACAGCCATTTCGTTCCTGTGAAATTTGCAGACACCTTGATGTTGACAGCCAGATAAATTTTAAGGGGGAAATTGGTAACGTGGGAAACAGAGGTAAATATTTCAATGGTTGTTGTGCAATACTGAAAAGATACACAAAAGTACTATATTCCCAAGTAAAACAGGATATCCTACATATGTTTACAATTCAGGAAATCAGTTTTGTTTTTATTGATAGTCAGAGGGAACTCCAAAAAGCCAAACTGGTTCATGCTGTAAGGAATGGGGAGGCAAACCCTAATTTACATTTACTGATAAGTGCTCAGTCAATGCTGAGTTTTGGTTGATATTCAGGCTAAGGGAGGCGTGGTTTGGAAACATATAGGCGGGGCAATTATTCAATCTCTCTTTTTCTGCTAGTTAATGGTTTTCTTTAAAAAAACAAAAACAAAAGATAGAAGCTGGAAATTGAGCCGAGAAGAGAAATGTGGTTCATTCTCCCCAGCAGCCTCAAATAATTGATTGAAATGCAAAGGGATCTGAAAATGAAATGCAGGAATAATTGCAAGAGAAACATGTTTCAGGAAGTCATCTTGTGGTATAGTGAGAGCCTTATATTTAAATGTGCCCACCTTTCCAGAAAAGTAGAAAAATGAGGGTGCTGGGAATGATTTAGGAAGGCTACAGGAAGTTCTAGAAGGCATCCTCCAAAAATTGTCTTTGTAAATAGGGCATCTGTGACGGTCATATCCATCATGGCTGCTATTTTGTGACAGTATCTAAATATAATCTCAAATTATCATTTGGGCATATGGGGGAAACAGTTGAAATATATTTTTATATTTGCACATATGGTTATTGCAATTATATTGTAACTTTATATATTTTTCTTAAAACAATTGCATGTAATTTGTTCTTATTTATACCGCAGAAGTGTAAGTTTGACCTGTAAGAAACACATTTCTGACAAAAACAAACAAACACACAGATAAACCGTGGAAGAAATTTTCCCCCCAGAAGGATTAATGTATGCATTGTGTTTATTTTAAAAGCACTATAGCTTTATCTTACATAAAGAAGCATTATATTTTAAATGTTTAACTGAAGCCACAATTTAATCATTTAGAGCAAAATTATTTCCCGGTTTTACATCTTTTGCCATTTCCCTCCTCCTCATATTTTATTATTTTTCTTCCTTATGCAAACCTTCATAGCCAATAATCTTCATTAAATCATTCAATTGGTCTTAAGACACTGAACGTTTTAAAACAACCCGATTGATAAAAACCTGGATCAACTTGACTGAGGGAAGAATGGGTACCCTCTCTCCCATGTACACACTTAGCACCTTCATTTCATCCTGTTCTGCATTATACCAAAGGTTACCACCAGGATGCTGAAGTAATCGGTAAGGTTTCATTGCCAACCAGTGTTCACTGATTACCACAGTGAAGCTTTCCTATATTCAGTAGAATCCATATTGTACAGTTTAGGCAGTATGAGGAAAGGAAGAATTGGAAGGTATAGTGCACATCTGATTTGGATGTCTATCAGACTGCAATTCCTTAAAGAGAAAGTATGCTCTCTCTTCCTATTCCTTCCTATTTTTAGACTACTTCAGGTCTAATGATTTTGGTCAATGGTTTATTGGCCCAAGCATGAAGCTTTTATACTCTATTCCCCAGTTTGATTCTAGTTTAAAAACTGGAACTACTATTAACACTAAAGCAAATGGTCTTGTAGTTATAATGGGAAACAATCATTTTTAAAAAATTTATTACAGGAATGCGTATACTGCTTATTCACCAGAATATAAAAAGTACAAGAGAAAGGAGAAATCACAATGCCTATATTTGCTCTGATAAGCCAATACCAGAATTGATTTGTGTCAGTTAAGTCTAGGGAAGTCGAGCATTGAACTGATGTGCATAAATTTAAAAAAGCTAATGAAAACATGACAAAAACAAGGCAATAGTTTGCTAAGCCTGTTATCATTACTTAGAAGAGCCTGTTTGGAGATGTAATTTTTATTTTTTCTGTCTTTTGAAATTATACATTTACTTTTGCAAAAAGTTACAAAAATTCCTCGTCTTATTTTACCTCTGCTTGTAGAAACCTTCTAATAAAACTGACTCTCACGAAGTCTTAACTGACACAAACAGACTGATCCATTTTTTAAAGAAAATCCAAACATTAGCTTACTTTAGCCCAAATTAATGAGCATATAGGAGGAAAAAATACTATATATATCTATATATATAAAATATCAGTTGATAGGCTTGTTAAATATATACAATATAAGTCCATTCAGAGGCAATTTTACATCCCATTATTTTCAGTGGAAAAATTAAGCATGCATTGTTCTTTCTCACTGAAATAACGGAGATGGCAAAATGTGTAAGTAGGCTTGTACCATGTTCTTTTAATATTTGATTGCAGTTCAGGCAAAATGCATGAAACACTGGTTAAAAAGCCATGCTTTCAACATAGATCTAAATAGATAAATCTGCAAAATAAAAATGCATAAACCAATTGCCTTTAAGCCAACAATCAACATTACCAGCATGTGAAATTAAATAGAGAATACTATATATATATATAATGCATTTCACATGAAGGCTCTTCTTTCATCTTGATAAATAAATATATTTAAGAAGGAAATCAGTCTGTATTTTAAAAAGCCTGCCCTTCAGTGTGATGATCTCCAGATGGCTGGTCTACAGTTATAGGCTCTTAAGCAGAATTGGAGATATGTACAGTTTGGGTCTGTCCCTTGCTAATTTGAGGAGGTAGAATTGTATCTTGGCTAATGCGAAACTGTTGGCTAGGTTCTTGGGCGATCTGCAGATGCGGGGTTGGATGCGGTGTTCCTGCAGCTATTTGAAGCACATCTGCTTGACTCTGATTGGCATGGAGATGTTCCAGAGCTTCTTTGGACAGTGTGATGACATGCATTTGTTCAGTCTGGGGAGAATCCATTGAATCACTCACAATGCTGATATTCTGAATCTGGTCTGCGGGTTCCGTTTGGCCTGAAAGAAGCAGGTTCTGCAGCTGCTGTGATGGCTGAGTGAGAAGAGTAAGGCTGCCTGTGTGCTCTGCCATCACATTTTGAGAATCATCGGAAGTGACAACGCTAATGCCTTGATTATGGCTGGGCACAAAGTTTATGTTGTGCACTGAATCTGTCACCAACAGCTGGATTTCCTGGGGTCCAGAGGTAGAAAGTTGATACTGCTGCAGCTGAAGAATGTTCCTGACATCCTCTGTGCTGCTACTGTTGGGTGCAGTGTTGGCTTCCTGTAGCTGTTTCTCTTTGATATGAATTTTCAAATGAGATTTCAAATTGTCCAAACGTGCAAACTGCACACAACACTCTGAACAAGAGAAAGGTTTTTTGCCGGTGTGCAAGATACAATGTCTCCTTTTGGCGCTGGAATCGGAAAAGGATTTCCCACAAATACTACACGAATATGGCTTTTCTCCTCTGAAAGAGAAGACATCTGGTTTGATCACATATGTCCATATTTTGCGAAGCATGGATGTTATTAAAAACACAAAGCATTATTCAAGTATCACAGCATTAAAACTGAATGGCAGATGGATTCGCGCTCTCTCCCTTCCTATGAAGTACACTTACTCAGGTAAGTGATCTGTAAGTCAATGGAAGCCATCTTACTTTTTTTTATCATACAGTATAAATCATTACTGTATGATAGAATGAAACTCTGAAATCCTGTTGCTGCTCATGATGCCTCAACATGGTTGGTAGCTAGTTTGCCAATCTCAAAAACTATTGGGCAGGAGTGCAGATATATGGCAAGACAACTGGGCAGGTCTAAACCCATTGTACCCTTGCCATTTATACTGCAGTAGCCATGTTTTGTTTCTAATCATGCTCCAATATGTATATCCCATAGAATAGCATTAAGCAAAATATTAGAAGGATCCTCAACCATATGTTGAGGCAGCAGGTGACTAAGCCTGTCATTACGATGACATGACAGTACTATTCTTTTTTAGCCATATTGGGGTATGTATTTGATTTACATTGGTGCAGCTGAGGTAATAAGGGACAAGATAGTAACACAGAACATAGAGAAAAATTCCACAGTGTCACATTTTTTCTCTAACTCTATAGCTTCCTATCCCTTTACTATTGAGCTTTCAAAGACTCTCAGGATTGTCAGCTTTCTCTCTGCTTTTATAAACAGATGATGATCTGTACGTGCCCCATAAAAGAACAAATTTCAACGTTTTTTTAAAGACATTACTATCCATTTCTAATGTACATTATACTCTTAATCTGTAATGCCAAACTTTTTTTACCAAAACTTTCAAGAAGATAAATTAAAACCGTATGCCTTGTTTCATCTATAATGAGAAAAACCAGAGTTCATTTAAAGCAGGATCCAATAGAGGTCACTGAGCTTTTAAAAATATATATACAATATATATTCAATAATGTGACAGTGCTCATTAGCTTTGGGCTAAAGACTAGTATAATGTGCACCAGTGATTAAAAATAATTAGTTTAAATTTTCACAATGGTGTAGACCAGGCGTGACTGGCCCATATGCCACATGCATCCCTGGGCAGCTAGTAATGTGGGCCAGCTAGTTCATAAACTTTTAACATCATGTGATTTTATATTATAAAACTATGTTATACATTTTATATGAGGCTCAAGACAATTTCTCTTCACTCAATGTGGCCCAGGCAAGTAAAAAGGTTGTATACCCATGGTGCAGACAATTAAAATCATTAATATACAACAGTGATGGTGAACCTTTTCGGCACTGAGTGCCCAAGCTGGAACATGTGTGCACGTGCATATGCGCCGGAGGCCCAGAAAGTTTGCATGTGTGCGCCAGCCTTCTGGTTTCCAGTGCATGCATGTGCGCCAGCCAGCTGGTCTTTGCACGCACCAAAAACCCAAAGATCAGGTGGCCGTCATGCACATGCGCACCGGTCAGCTGGTTTTCGGGTTTACGGCCCGCACGATGATCATCTGGCTGGCGCACATGTGCGCACCAGAAAACAGAAGAGCAGCTGGCGATGGCGCGCATGCCCACAGAGAGGTCTCTGCGTGCCACCTCTGGCACGTGTGCCGTAGGTTCGCCATCACGGGTATACAACATAACATGAACTGAATGTACAAACTATGATCTGTAACTGTAGCAGACAATAGAACTGTATTAATAGCCTCACTCAAAATATTTCCTGTAAACTGGTTTCCATACAAAATCACAAAGAAAAAAAAGGGAAGGAGATACCTGTGAATTCTGATATGTGTCTGAAGAGAACTTTTTGCTGTAAATGACTTGCCACAGATTTCACAAGTAAATGGCTTTTCACCTATAAAAACTTGATTAGTATAGTATGTAATTATCTCTTATTTAAAAAAACAATTAAGAGAGTTTGACTTACAAGTAGACTCTAATGAATGCAACAACCAAATCTCATGCTAATTCATAGCTATTAGGGTGAATAAATAATGAATTGAGATATGAACATACAAGAAAATACTGAGAAAAGTTTGGAGGACAATGTTTTTCTCTTCAGTCTTCTTTAAATGCCCCTACCCTAAAAAAATAGGGGGAAAAGATTATGAAATATATTCTCATATTTTAATGTAAAATTATACACAAAATGATTTTATTTCCTTTTAGTAATCTGCTCACGATTTTCAGCCATAATCATTTGCCCTCTGATAAAAAAGCAGGACTTCTATTTCCTACCAGCCAAAAATTCTCAAACAGTAGCAGCAGTTTGACAGTGGAAACCAATAACTCAAAGGTAACAAGTTGGCCTTCACTGAATGTATTGAAGTATCTGTCAATTTAGATTCCTGCACTGAATGAACGATTGAAATCAGCAGCAGGACTCCCACACTGGGCTGCAAAACACCAGAGGACAGCCTAATATGGTAGCTATAGTCCATGACCTTAATAGCCCCTACCAATTATTTTACTGTAAACTTTGCACAGTATTGATTCAGCACCACACAGATTCATTGCTAAAGATTAGAATCCATTATAAGCTCATTTTTTATCTATAGATGAATGCTGCTTACTTGGATGTTCCTACCTAAATTATATATACTGCCAGCTTTTTTCAGAAAAGAATAGAAAGCAGCATTACCTGTATGTGTTCTTAAATGTTTCTTTAATTGAGCTGTATCCATGAATTTACGATGACAGAGGATGCATTCTGGCAATGAATGGCCTGATTGTGTAAAATGAAAAATAAATAATTATTTTTCCCAAGTATGTCTATTTCATTTAAAATTTTTATCTTAATATGTCGGTGGTTAATAATAATAAAAGCATGAAGTTTACAATTCTAATACGACTGAAACCAAAGTAATGCCACGATTGATGGAAGCATTATAGAGAAGATTTAGAAAATTAAAACGTGGAATAATGGCTCCATCAAATGCTAGGCAAACTGACTTCTGCTTTCATGGTAGATTTTTTTACTTTCCTTCCACATGTACTCCAATTACTCCCAGATTTGGGAAGTGTGTGAGGGATGAAGGAAGAATCTCTTACGGTAACTAATACTGTTGTATCAGTAGATGACTACTATTGCATATTCTTCTAGTTGTTACTCCTCAGTACATTTGTGATTATACTTTTTCCAATATAATCTTAGTAACTAAACTATTACATTAATGAAATAAGCTTGAACTAGAACACAATAATGCCAGTTAAGCGAACTGGTGGTCCAATTCACCACAGCAACTGTTCTACAAGCAACTCTATTTTTCTTGTTTCTTCATATGCAGGAATTATTCCTTTACTATCTATATCTTCAATCATAGTATCTTCATAATTTTTAGCTTATTATGAATTGCTTCCTTTCAATTGGTGCATTTTCAGCAGAAAACATCCCCAATTCCTCAAGCCCAGAATATTTTAATTTTCTGTGGTATCACATTACTCATATAATAATTCTGCAAAATGATCAGATGGAACTAACAATGTGCTGAAACATTTACAGAATGCACAGTAAACAAATATATACCTATTGGTTATGAATCAATAATTAAAAGTACAAGAAAACCTCAACACTTCCTAACAGTCCTTTAATTCATTATACCTGTGTGAACTCTATAGTGACTTTTAAGTTGCCTTCTCTGGCTGAAGTATTTTCCACACTGGTCACAGGTAAAAGCCTTCTGACCTGAAAAGAAAGAGGGGAAAACAGAAACTGTAGTTATTTAGTTATACTTATGGTAATCTGAGCAGCCATTTGTGAATTCATACCTACCGTGTTTCCCCGAAAATAAGACAGGGTCTTATTTTCTTTTGACCCCTGGAATATGGCCTTGGCCTTAATATCGGGGGTGGTGGTGGAGTTCGTATTTTGGGGGTGCAGGAGGCGGCGAGTGTGGGACTGGATGTCCCGTTGCTGCTGCCTCTCCTCCCTGTTCTTCGTGCTGACCAAGTGGCTGGCCTGCAGCTGCCACTTGTGGAGCAGGACTCTGCAAGGTTTGTTGTCTTGCACAGTCCTGCTCCACAAGGCAGCACCAGTGGCGGCGCAACGAGTCTCACAAAGACTCATTTCTGGCAGGTGGGGCAGGGTGGGCCACGTCCTACCTGACACTTG
>JANHFT010003216.1:40546-53113 GCA_032467955.1 Pseudoxenodon macrops | reverse complement strand
ATTCTCTGAAGTCTGTGTCTGTCTTGTTGGGTTGCAGAACCAAATCAGACAGTTATGGAGGTGCAGATGACAGACTCTATAATTCCTCTGTAGAACTGTATCAGAACTTGGGCAGTTTGAGCTTCCTGAGTTGGCACAGAAAGAACATTCTTTGTTGTGCTTTTTTAATGACGTTTTTGATGTTAGGTGTCCATTTTAGGTCACCTAACATAAAAAAACATCATAAATTTACATAAATTTGCACAATGGCCTTTAAGATTGAAATAACTGGATTTGTCACTTTAAATCTGCAAGTCCTTTATAAAATTCTTTGATAGCTATACAGATACCCTGCTTTCCTTTTTTCTTTTCTGGAGAGAGCTGAAAAATAAAATCAAAATAGCTGTAAGGAACTGGTTATTCTATTGATAAGGATAGACTGACCATTTAATTGTGCTTGCTTTGTTCCTTTTTTTAAAGTGAAGGGAGTTGCTTTAAGGAAGAGGTATCATTCTCTCTGCAAAACAATGTCTCACTTTCAAAGGTCTTTATAAATATCCCCAATTGACTGAAGGGGGAGTGTAAATAAATGGCCATATTGCTTTCTTAAATTGTGTCACCATTGTTTCCCAATCACAGGCATGCCATTTAGACTGAATCAAAGCATGATATGTGGCCATCATATACTGCAAAGATAGTTGTGGAAGGAGAATTATATTAATCTCTGGTAGCCCAATCAGATGGAGACTGGTAACATTTTTTCTTATTAACAAATTTTATTAAAAGGCATAAGCTTTTGTGAGCTGTAGCTGACTTCATTAAATGTGCAGCTGATTTTTTTTTTTGAACAACAGAGATGGATGATTCAAAGACAATCTAAAACAAATTTGTTAAACTGTGTTATTCATTTTAAAAATAGTATTAAAATATATTAAAAGATGTATGAATAAATATTATAAGATGTATAAGATGTAAATTTGAAAAAATACCGTATTTCTTTTAGTCCCAAATTTTATCCTAAAGCTCAGATATAAGGCAATTTTATTATTAATGTTAACCCCATCCCCTCATTAACCCATAATCTTTTAGGAGGAAAAACAAGCAATTTGTTCTTTGGTTGCCCTGAAAACATTCCTTTCTAAGCCTCAGAAAAGATTCATTATATTATGTGTTGGACATTATTCCCTTTTATTTGTATCTTTTCATGTATTCATAATCATGTTTATATTTGCATCTTTTATCTAATACATGCTTGATGAAATTAAATAAATAAATAAATAAATATAAATCTGGGTCCTCATTGTACCGATCTCAGAAGGATGGAAGGCTGAGTCAACCTTGAGCCGGTGAGGATCAAGCCTCTGGCAGTCAGCAGAGTTAACTTGCAATACTGCATTCTAACCACTGTGCCACCATGTGACTTCTGCCCCACCATGGCTTTTGAAAATAATATTGATCAAAATCTAGAGTGCAGGGGCTCTGAATCTCACTCAACCATTCTATCTACTTTTTTTGCAAAACACATTGATTTTTTCCCAAACTGAATGAAAACATTGAGGAAATTCTAACCATTATCTATGGAGATTCTCAATCATCCAGGTCATGGTTGTCACAAAAGTGTTTTTTCTGAAGATGCTGCTTGGCTGAGAAGGAAAGCGCCTTCAAGAGAAGAAACACAGGAAGTCCAGTTGCCTTTTAAAATAGCACTTTTGGGACAGTAGGCGGAGATCTGATGGGACTCTCCAACCCCACACCCTTTACTTAGGGTGTCCAATAACAAACTTCGAAAACAGGCCATTCATTGAGTATTGGGATGGCAGGTGTATAAGTACAAAAATATTCTTGGCACTAGGAATGGCAGCCAACGGATTCTGGGTGATTCACAATGGGACATTTGAAACCGAAATGGTAGCAGTAAAGGACATTTCAAATTTTCCAATTTTAGGGGGAGGATTTACTCACCTTAAAAGGGTTTCCAGATTGACACATGCCCATTCAGGACATTTTACTGTTTTACTGAGGAAAACAAATGAATAGATGCACAAGATAATTGCAAAGTGCTTCCTGACTGTTGACACGGAGATCTTTGGAAAAATTCTCAGTTTGGTATCTGAGTTGCATTTAAAATTCAGTTCCCTAAAATACATTTGAACTGTTGACTACTTTTTCCCAAGTATCTTCTGATGGGTTTTATGTCATTGCTGTGTTTATGCAGTTCCATTCCAGAATGGTTCTGTATGGCTGAGAAAGTTCTTCAAACTGCTGTGTGTGTTTCCACTGCCAGTTCAGCTAGTGCTGCAACAACCAAACAGCACTGAGCCATTCACTGATTAACAATTTATTAAACTAGCTCTTGACATTTTAGCTTAATATGTTACACAAATCTGTCTACATTGTTAGCTTATGGCTCGGTGTATTGGACAAACACATACTGATCTAATTGAAGGGTCCTTGGTGCTCTCTGAGCTTGGTTACAGACGTTTCATTATCCAAGCTAACTAACTACATCAGTGCCACTAGCACCGAGGATGTTACCTAGTTTGAGTAATGAAATGTCTTCAAGAAAACAACCAAGCTCAGAGAGCACCGAGGAACCTTTATTTCAACCGTGAGCTACAAATATTCTCCTTTATTAGTACTGATTTTATTGAGTAAAGTATGATTAAACTAAACTATAACAGTCATAATGGTTTATTCAGTTGACTGACCCCTAAGTCTGATTAGTACTGATTAATAGAGCTCTGTGTCTGTGTTGACTCTACTATTTCAGATTGGAGGGGAAGTCATATAATTGCTAATATTCAGGATTCAAATGGAAATATCTGATAATGTTTTCTTCATGCCATCTGGTTTTCCCTATGGAAGATTTATTTTTGAATTGAAGAGCATTCAACTACCGTATATGAACCTCTGCTTGCCGAATTGGTACAGACCTCATTCACCAATCTCAGTGAAGACAAGCATATACCAACTGCTAATCTGATTAGCCACTGAAGTGAGGAAAACGTGGTATTAAGACAACCCATTTGAAAATCCACTGTTTTAAAGGGCATTGTTTATAATAAATTTTCATTTAGAATTTTTCCAGATTTCCATTCTATCAAGGGTAAATAGGGCAAAAATATACAACTGACTGTATTGCTCCATTGTGCTTAATATTACAGAGTTGCTGAAAGGATAAATACAGTAGAATGAGATTACTCTCAAACTATTCAAAAGTGTAAAATGAAGCAATTACTCATATTTATTTAGAACTGGGTGGGGAAGAAACAATAGCAATAACCTGAATGTGGATTCTTTCAAATAACTACATATAGAAGTTAATATTTCACTAATTAACAAAAGTAACAAATTTAAACCATTACAGTAACAATGGAAAGCCAATATATTATCTCAAATTTATGAAATATCTCATAGTATCTCAAATTATCTCAGATCTTTATATTTAAATAAACACACTAAAAATTTAAGTACAGTAATGTCAAACAATAATGATTTAACAAATAGCTTACAGCAGTTAAAGTTCTATCCTTAATCACTGAAGAATATTAATATAGCCACAATTATAAACATATTTTCTTAGAAGTAAACTTATTAAAAAAAACTTTACTAAATTCCTTGCAAAATTTGGACTATAGGGCAATTTACAAATATGTTTGTACACTATCAGTTTTACAAAGTGCATTTTGCAAACCATCCTATAGGACACTACAGTATTGTCTTATTTAGACTTGCAACAAGCCAGTGACATGAGCTTATCTTGATCTGTTCTGTAGTTAAGCAGGATCTAAAAACAACCATATAAACATCCATATTCGTATACTTTTAACAGTCAAATAGGGATATATCACTTTCCAGTATTTGTGCAATATTTCACACTAATGGGAAGCTGGCTCCACATCTTTGAGAGACAAGAAAGTCTGCAACTTGTGATCAAAATCAATAGGTCGATTTTGAGGCTCCTTGTACTTCTTTGTCATTTTGATGCCGAGGTATGGGATAAGTTCACAATGGTCTATGAACCGTTCCAACTTCATTTTATACTTCTTTCGTATATAGTCAGGGCTGTTAGGGTTATATGCTGCAAGAAATTAAATACCATTAATTATCCCTCATATTTTAGAATTCACATTACTTGTTATTCCAATATCTAAAGTCACATAGAATGCATGCACATACTATGTTTCAGTGGTTCCTAATATCTCACTAGATGTTTATTTAACTATTTTTTAAACTGCATCCATATACTCCTAGGAAAACCAGCCTCTGGCAATTTACAATAGTAGCTACTGTAGTGCTAACTTCTAATATTGAGGTCTTGCTATGAGAAAAGTGCTGGAAGTAAAGAAAAATGGATAATGAGTATAAGGAATAAAAATAGTTCAGCACTTGCTTGTTTTTTCAGATATTTTCTTCATACCACCTTACACATTAACAGGCTAAAAATTCATCTTTAAAGGCATGAGACTGCTGCTCTTATTTGTAAGTTTTTAGATGCAATCTATGGTATATAATAAAAAAAAATACGACTATGAACCAAAACCATAAAAACAAAAGCAATGGTTGTTCAAGTAAATCTAATCAAATTATACTGGGTTTAACTCTTAGAATGGAAGAAAAAATACGCTAAAATCAAGAGGAAATCCTTTTCCCTTCAAATTACTGTTCGGTATTGAAGAGAGAATCATTTTTTTAAATATTCAGATAAAATACAAGTTTTACTTCTTATCAATTTCATGGACCATTAGTGGACAACGAGCTGTTTCTATTGAGCCACAGAAACAGCAGACAAGCGCAGATGTGCATCCCCATTTGTGCGAGCAGCAGGCAAGCGTGTGCAAGCACAGTCCATTTACATGCCATCCACTCACACGGAACCATCCCCTCCCTCTCCTCCAGTTCATAAAGCTGGAAAAGTCGGGGAACTCTGCATTAGATTACCTCTTGCATTATTTTTTCCCCTTAATGGTCTGCTTCCTAGCATTCATATTATGGATTTGGTATTGCCTAAATGTTCCTTTGTTTCATTATTCCTGTATGGATATGATGCTTTCATTATGCATCTCTCTATTTAGAAGTCAGCATTTACACTGACATATATATATATATATATATATTTCTGTATATAAGTTTACAAATCCTTTCCTGCTCCCCTCCCTTCATATAGTAAAAAAATACACTAAAATTAAAAATAACTTCTGGAAAAGGAACATAACTACGGTACTTGAAAATAATATTCTTTTTCTATCTATCAGGAAAATTATTAATAGTGTTTTCATTGGATTAATTCTGATGTTAGTGCTCAATCTGAATGTTTTTACAATTAACTACCGGTATATAGAAAGAATTAAAATTTTATAACAATAGTGCTTTCGTTACCTTTTAAATGATAGGCTATGAATAGCAAAGCGGTCCTTTTCACACTCAGGAATGGAAATTTTGGCTTTAAGCAACCAACTGCATTCATTGCTTTTATTAAAGCTGTAGCCACGCCCTTTGAGATAGAATATTTTAAAAGTTGTTTAGTATGATGTCATTTCATAGACATGCTTTATAATGGACAGGGCTTGATACTGAGCTTCATGGAGGGAATTAATAGTTTCTGAAGCACCTTGAAATTTGATTTTTTTAAAAATTACTTTTAGATGTATGTTAAAGATACAGTATATGTCTCATTTACTTTGGCTATGTTATATGGGGAAATTCATTGTAGAAAGCAATTATGTTTGGAAGAGTTAGTGGTAAAAGGAAACCAGGCCATCTAAGCACACAAGTGGCTGGGCACCATTAAAGCTGACACCAGACACCTGGAATCACCAAGAGTTGGATCCAACTTAATGGATAATATCATCATTATCATATGTTAAAAGAGTTGAATATGTATTTGTTGAGAGGTCAGAAATTTGGATAGGTTTGACTAATTTGAGTGGAAGATCAAACAGGATTGCCAAGCAGCGGTGACCCTAGTGTATGCCAATGTAGGTCCTAGCTGACTTAGGAAATAATTAGGTATAATTAACTTATTTGGCATTATAAATATGCAGATTTGATTTGATCACAGTTTTAGCTTCTGGGACATATGTGGCACATTTCTATGCATAACAAATCAAATCTAGTCTCAAAATCAAAATTATAAAAAAGGTGTACCAATGAATAGGAAGTGTTTTAATGAAAACGGTCAATTTTGCTTTAGAAAAGTCGTTCTAGAGTTTTGAATACATATAGCTAACACTGATTAGAATCCAAATAAATATTTACATTTGACTATAAATAACAATAAGAAGAAAAACCTGCTCAAGATATCCAGTTAGCGGAAGAGCTGTCAACACTATAGGGTCCTTTAAGGGGGGAAGCTTATGTGGAAGTGTCAGTTTCCAATATTTTTCTGGTTTTCTAAGAATACAGAAATGAGAGGTCAGCAAAATGTAAACCTAGCTCAATATATAGATACAAAGATACTTAATGCATTCCATACCTCATAAACCTCTGAAGTTTTTCTTCATTTTCAAAAATATATAGCTTTTGGCGATAAAGTACAGCATATTCAATGTTCCCAGGTACCAGAGCTTCATATCTCAAAAGAAGAGCAATATATATATAAATATTAATTTGCACCCTGTCTTTCTGTTTCAGATTGTGTCAGGGTATTATCCTTAATCCTTAAAATATAAAGTCATTAAAATTACTTTAGGGTTTTAAAGATAACAATTAACCTTTGAATTGAGTATAAAAATGCACCAGAAACCAGTGAGCTAAGATAAAAGAAAGGTCACATGCTTCAAGTAATTGGTTCTGATCAAAATTTCATCCAGCAAATGTTTTTCAAAAGGGTTTAATCTTTTCAACCAGCACTGTTTTTCAAACCCTTTTCAAAAATTATCCCAATTAATTGTACTGCAAGTATTCAACATTTCTATACATGACTTTGCAGTCCTGTATCTGTCAGCTCTGAAATTAGTCCTGGGCTATACGTAACTTCATCTTTTTTGGGAACAAAGAACCAGCATGAACAGAACAAAAGCATTTGTCAAATTAGCAGCCATATGGGAATCCAGAAGCATCTGTAGACTCTGATTTTTCAAGAATTAATCTATAAGATCTCTCACATCCTTAACCCTAAAATTATCCAGGAAGATTTATATTGAGTGTATTGCTGTACTGTACATTACATATATCATACAATGTAAGGTACAGTATGGTACACTGTATATTCTAGATACCAGGCATTAGTTTGATAATCTTTGGGATATGTGTTTGGCTAACATGTTTGTAATATTTGGTGAAATATAAAAAACTGTGAATAGAAGCTACTTTAAATATAGAGAAAGGAACAGTTTAGAACACAACACAGTTTAAAATGCATCTCAAAGCAAAGATGGAATTTTGGATCTTCTATGAAGTAAGCAGATACACCTGCATAATATATTTTATGAGGCATACAAATACTTAACATTTCCTTAAAATCCTTCAGTGCAAGATTAAGAAAACGGCTCATAAAAATTGCAAAAAAAAGCAAAAGAAAAGGCTTCAGTTGCTTCATAAAGCATTTTATCATTTAATTTTTTTAAAGCTTTTTACAGTTTTATAGTCTGTCCTAGGTTAGCCTTGGATATTTTAGTTCTGGTTATTTTTACTTCATGTTGATTCTCTTTGTTATTGTAAAATACTGGCCATCCAGTTGATGGCATTGAATATAAATTTGATAAAAATATTTCAAAGCATTGTTTTTTGACATTACATTTAATGGAAATGAAAATGTGAGTGTTTACCTTTGCTTTCCATCAAGATAAGTGACTGGGCAGAAGCCTTGCAGTTCAGCTTGCATAGGAAATAAAGCTTTCACATCTGCTACAGTCAGCCTTTTGGGTAAATTATTTAGTAAAGGAAGAGGATAAGGTGCTAACGGGGGAACATATAATTCTGGAGTTTTCAGGAATTTCTGCATTGAAAGAAATAATAGTTCACAAGAAGAAACATACTTTAAGATAAGAAAAAAATACTTTAAGAATCTATGAACGAAATGGATGTTTCTTTTTTAACTACTGTCTACTTAGTACTACAGAACATTTATCATCAGTCCTTTGGTAAGTGCTCTATAGAACAATAATATAATGCAGTAATAATTTAAGAAGCTAAGATCAAATTATGAAGAGGGAGGAAAGGATTCAAGAATTACCGGTACCAAAATGTACAACAAAGATAGCATAATCATTCTGAAAGAAAGCTTTGAGGACAGGCAGAAGGTATTGATAGGGGCCAGGCTACAGGTAGTCCTTGACTTATTGCAGTTGTTAAATTAGTAATACGGTTGTTAAGTGAATCTGGCTTCCTCAGTTAGGTTGCTTGTGAGAAGGTTGTAAAAGGTGATCACATGATTTCAGGACCCTGCAACCGTCATAAATATGAACAAGTTGCCAAGATCCAAATTTTGATCACATGACCATGGGGATATTGCAACTGTCGTAAGTGGTGGGAAGCAGTCATAAGTCACTTTTTTCAATGGCATTGTAACTTTGGTCACTAAACAGATGGTTGTAAGTCAAGGACTACCTGTATGCAAAGGGAAGTACCGTACTTCATTATCAGTGTCCCAGAAATTATTTCATTTACTGCTTTTATTTAGTCTTAAAAAAAATGAAAATACATCTTAAAAGTACAACTGCTACTACATTTTAATTAACAGCGTTGCACTCTTAAAGCTCAGCCAAACAAAAAACAAAAAAAAAAAAAAACGGCACAATTGAGTGAATAGCAATTATGTATAACCATTATGTATATTACTCCTGAGCATTCAAACAACATCCCAATACATTAATTGCAATACCATAGGAAGAATTGAACACTGGGCTTAAGGGAGAGTAATTTGCCTAAGACAATCCAGAATGCTGGGTGGGTGCTGAGATACCATAGGCTTCCCCACTCACTTTATTGTGTATGCCATGTGTGGTGAAAACGCCCACCAATTTTGATATAAGCCATAGCAGCAGAGTTAGAGCTCCTAGTCAGCACCTACCCCTACCTTTCTTTCTCTACAAGAGTCTCTTGCCACACCACAATGCAAGTAAATCTCAATTTGTATATGCCTAACAAGCCCTACAATCTCTCACAACTCTTTGCATCATCATCTGTTTTTCAGATGAATATTATAATACTTACATCTAACTCCTTCTGTCCAGCCATTTTGTAGTAATGTCCTCGAAATTCTGCAGCAAACTTCAGAGAAGGAGAATCGGAGCAATCAATAAGTTCTTCTCTTTCTGCAAGGCTCACTGGACAATATTGCCCAAACTCTCCCAGCCGAGAGAGCAATTCTTTTGGCGTGATACACATATCAGCAATACTGGCGGCTTTTCCTGTTGACAATTGAATACACTACACTACTATCTTATTTTATTTATTAAATTTATAAGCCACCCATCTCACCATCAAGTGACTTTTACAGCATCATAAATAACAATTTGGACAATGAAAAAGTTAAGAAATACTTGAAGCATTAAAATTAAAAGATCATAATTAACAACAAATTAGATAAAAGATCCAATGCCTAAACAAGGTGGAGATGGAATCTTATCTAATCTACAAGTCACTTCCATAATGGGACACCCCAGTTGATCGAGACAAATTTTCAGGCTCTTTCAGAAGACAAGAGGATGGAGACAGATCTCACCTTGAGGGGCATGTTGCCGCAGAGGGCAGGAGCCATGGCAGAAAAGGCTTGTCTCCTGGACCCCAGAATTCCTTGACCAACAGGGTCTGCAGCATGTCCCTTCTGCTGCAGCGAGTAAATAGGCCAATCTCATAGAGGTGAGACGGTTCCTCAGCCTGGACCCAAGTTGAATTGCATCCAGAAGCAGATGGGTAACCAATGCAGTTTGCGCAACAGAAGTGTCACATGGGATCCCTAAAACTCTTTGCACTGTTGCATTTTATATCAGCTGTAGTTTCCAAATGCTCTTCAAGGGTAGCCCCATGTAGACTGCATTGCAGAAGTCCAAGGGCGAGATGACTAGGGCATGAGTAACTGAGCGCAGGGCCTCAAGATCCAGTAAAGTTTAGTTGTTCAACATTTGCTTTAAACAAAGATTCCCCGCTTACATCTATATTGTGCTGTGACCCTGTGACATTGCTTTCATCTCATCCTCTGCACATGAAGGAAACAAACTTAAGCTGCCCTTACTGGTGTTAAAAGTACTTTCCCACTCCCATACCCAGTGGTGGGATTCAAAATTTTCTACTACCAGTTCTGTGGGGTGGGGCGGCACTTTGCTGTGAGTGACATTGAGTTGGCCATGCCCACTCAGTCACATGATCCCATCAAGCCACACCCACAAAACTGGCAGAAAAAGCAGTTCCTGCGGCCTGTCCCTTTATGCCCCCCCCGCGTCAAAGTACCTTAAAGTGACACCGTAGTCTGGATGCCTTCCGAGCAGCTCTGCTGTGACGCCGTCCCTCCAGCGCAGCAGGCAGTTCTGGCCGGGTCTGGCAATGAGGTGTGGCTGCACATCGGCAGGCAATGGGGTGAATGTGTGTGGCCGGCAAGAAGAATAGGGCAGCAACGGTACTCCAGGCCTTTTTTTCGGCCTATAGTTTTTGGCGCAGCAAGCCTGCAGACAACGCTTCTTTTTTGGTGCAAGAAGCCACTTTGCCAGCTGGAATAGAGCCGGCAGCTGCAGCTGGAGGCATCTTGCGCCAAAAACTACAGGCTGAAAAAGAGGCCTGAAGAAGTCCCATCACTGCCATCACTGCCCTGTTCTTTGTGCCAGACCTGGCCAGGAGAATGACCTGTTGTGCAGAGAGACAGCGTCACAGTGGAGCTGCTTGGACGGCAGCTGAAAACTACCCCCACCATGGCACGGACAAAGGTGAGCGAAGCGGAGGGTGAATGAGCGGCATGTGGGTGAAGGTCCTGGGGAAGGCCAGAGCAGGGGAATGATGTGTTCCCCAACCCAGCCAAGGCAAACAGTGGGCGGAGGCTCCTGGGCAAGGGCAAAGCTGGGGAATGGCACGTTCCCCGACCCAGCCAAGGCAAACGGCGAGCGGGCGGGGGTTCCGGAGCCTTGGGGAATGGTGTGTTATTCGCATAAAAATATATGACTTCCTATTGCTACATGAATTGCATGCATCGTATAGGACAGAAGAAGACTCTCTCTCTTATATAGAGACGTCTTCGGACAGCGCTGGCTCTTTGGCTTTGAAATGGAGATGAGCACCGCCCCCTAGAGTCGGAAACAACTAGCACATGTGTGTGAGGGAACCTTTACCTTTACATAGATAGATAGATAGATAGATAGATAGATAGATAGATAGATAGATAGATAGATAGATAGATAGATAGATAGATAGAGACAGAATTGGTCTTCTAGTTATAAAAGCAATTATGAATACTGTACTAAATGAATTTGGATTATTTTGACAAATAACATCTGGACAGATCATGAGTTTCCTCAAAATAATTCTCTTTTAAATTTCAGATGTCTTGATTTTTATTTTAAGGTGAATTCAATTTCAAGTATAATATTGTACATTTAAAACAAGACTTTCAGCTTACCTTGCCGTATTCTTTCCAAGTATAACTGGATTTGTTTAGTAACTGTTTGAGTTTCCTGTAGGATTTTGTTCCAGATCCACCATTTGCTGTGAGATCCATCAAGTACATACCAGTTCTGGTGCTGTTCTTCATAGAAAGGCCTAATTTCCTCAGTTTGAGCTTTGTAACAGGAATTCTTGAGGGAAATGATGTGAGAGCTGTCATGCAGTGGGTAGGGAGGTCTGAGAAAACAATTTGAAGAAATAATGCAAAACTTATAAGTTTGGCCTCCTAAAAATTGTTCGGTTGTAGGTTATATTAACTGTTGCAGGAATAGTGATAATGAGCATACCATGAGTTCCTCCTTTACTTAGTGTTATCACTATGCCACCTCTCCCCATCAATTTCTTTCTGGAAAGCTCTCCAGAAGTTGATATTTTTTTGGTTGGGGGGGGAGAGTGTTATCCACAGAATCTCTTCCATTATGATGCAAGGACTGTATGTAGCTTCCAAACCTAATAACATCTTGAGTTTTTGATGCGAGAATTCAGTAACCTATTTCAATGGCTCAATTTCTAACTTATTTTTGGAGGCAAAAAATCATAAAATAAAAGCATGCTTTTTTTAAAGAAATGTTTTTGTTAAAAAAAATTAATTCACTACCACCACCACTCCTGGGGAAAAATAAACATGAAAAATGCCATATCATACCTTCTGGTTATGTAACTGTTTCACATAGAACTGTCTTTCTCAACTGATATTTTTAGAGTGACTACCAAAAAGTTACCCGTGTTATTAGTAATTGAATTAGTTTTAAATACCATTCATTTAGAATAGAGTAACAGAGTGGGAAGGGACTTTTGAGGTCTTCTAGTCCAACCCCCTGCTTAGGCAGGAAACTCTACACCACTTCAGACAAATGGTTATCTGATCTCTTAAAAACTTCCAGTGTTGGAGCATTTACAACTTCTGGAGACAGGTTGCTCCACTGATTAATTGTTCTAACTGTCAGGAAATTTCTCCTTAGTTCTAGGTTGCTTCTCTCCTTGATTAGTTTCCAT
>JANHFT010003216.1:0-25223 GCA_032467955.1 Pseudoxenodon macrops | reverse complement strand
AAAACAGTCACAAACCTCTGAATTTTGATCACGTGACCACGGGGGATGGTCGTAAGTGTGAAAAACTGTCACAAATCCCTTTTTTCAGTGCCTTTGTAACTTTGAATGGTCACTAAATGAACTGTTGTAAGTCGAGGGCTTTTTATTTTATTGTTTTATTTTATTTATTATTTCGTTTCGTTTTGTTGTTTCATTTTATCATTTGGTTACCTTATCAATGAGAGCACGGCACATAACTTTAATAAACAGCAACCGTTTTAGTTTTCATCGAATAAAAAAGCAACCTGTGCTTCCCGTCCCACTTAAGAGCTGGATTTCCAGCGTCTCCTGGGCTTTGAGATGCAGGCCCCTGCCTGAGGATTTGGGGGAGGGGGGGAGGGAGAGAGAGAGAGAGAGAGAGAAAGGGGGAAGAGAAAAGGAGGAAAAACGAAGCAGATTCCCAGAAGAGGCTGTTCCCCGTCAGAGGGCAAAGTGGCTTCCTTACAGGAATTGCCTGCAGGACACTTTCTCAGCCTCGATTGCTGGATAAGGGGCTCAGCCTCTTCCAGAGAAATCTGGAAATTCCAGACTAGCTTCCGAGAAATCTTCTGGATTAGAAGGGAGGGAGGGAGGCAGAAGCACTTGGAAAAGGCCTCTCTTGGCTAGGGAAGGAGAGCCTGTGGAGATCCCCTCACAGGACGAAGGAGGGAGAAGGGCAGATTTATCTTTTTATATCTATTCATCCCTCATCTATACACCCATCTCTCTCTCTCTCTCCATCCATCCATCCATCCATCCATCCACCTACCTACCCACCTATCAATCTCTCCATCCAACTATCATCCATCTACCTACCTACCTACCTACCTACCTATTGATCTATCCATCCATCCATCCATCCCTCATCTATACACCCATCTCTTTCTCTCCATCCATCATCCATCCATCGTCCATCCATCCATCTATCCATCCACCTACCTACCTACCTACCAATCCATCCCTCATCTATCCATTCATTATCTATCTATCTACCTCTCTCTCTCTCCATTCATCCATTATCCATCCTTTATCCATCCATCCACCTATCTACTTATCGGTCTATCCATCCATCCATCCATCCATCCATCCCTCATCTATCCACACATCTCTCTCTTTCTCTACATCCATTATCCATCCATCCATCATCCATCCATCCATCCATCCATCCACCTACCTACCTACCTACCTACCTATTGATCTATCCATCCATCCCTCATCTATACACCCATCTGTTTCTCTCCATCCATCATCCATCCATCGTCCATCCATCCATCCATCTATCTATCCATCCACCTACCTACCTACCTACCAATCCATCCATCCATCATCTATCTATCCATCCATCCATCCATCCATTCATCCATCCCTCATCTATCCACCCATCTCTCTTTCTCTCCATCCATTATCCATCCATCATCCATCCATCCATCCACCTACCTACCTACCTACCTACCTACCAATCTATCCATCCATCCATCCCTCACCTATCCATCCATTATCTATCTATCTGTCTGTCTGTCTGTCTGCCTACCTCTCTCTCTCTCTCTATCCATCCATCCATTCATTATCCATCCATCCACCTACCTACCTATCAAGCTATCCACCCATCTATCTATCTATCTATCCATCCATCCGTCTATCTATTATTCATCCATCCATCCATCACTCTGGTTGTTAAGTGAACCGCATAGTCATTAAGTGAATCCGGTTCCCCCCTTGCTTGTCGCAGGCATCCTGAGAAAGTTGCGATGCAGCAAAACATTGTAAACCTTGGTTGCCAAGCACCCAGTTGTTAATCCCGTAGCCTTTGGGATGCCGAGAGAGTCATAAGTGTGAGGACCCGGTCATCAGTCCCTGTTTTAACTCTGAATGGTCACTAAACGAAGAGTTGGGAGATGAGATTTGAAACTTGGCCGATCCAACCTTCATTTACAGACCGCTGTCTGTAGCACCGTCCCTCCTTCCCTCCTCGGAGGTGACTCTTTCTCCCAAGTCCTGACCCAGTTCTTGAGCAGATAATTCCACCTGGGTAAAACCTGTCTGAACAGGTAAGAGAGATTGCAACACACCAGACACAACTGGAATGGAGAAATAGACAATATTGTAAATCAGCGATTTTGAAGAAGAACTGGAGAAGGGGGGGGGGAGACACAGGAGCGAGGTGTCTTCCTTAACCCGCAAAGTCTTCTACAAGTATTTCCGTCAGCTTAGAAAAGAAGGATGGGCCAGGCACGGTTGCGTTTTTTAGTCTGAAATATGGTAGATACGGAGACTTGGAAAAGTAGGAAGACAAAGACCTAGATCTGCAGGAATTCAGAAGTCAGCTTTAGGTGGCATCTTCTTAACTTGATGGGTCTGTCTAGTTTAATGAGAAAAGAAGGACCAGGGGAGACATGATAACAGTCTTCCAATATCTCAGGGGTTGCCCCAAAGAAGAGGCAGTCAAGCTGTTCTCCAAAGCACCTGAAGGGCAGGACAAGAAGCAACGGGTGGAAACTCACCAAGGAGAGAAGCAACTTAGAACTAAGGAGAAATTTCCTGACAGAACAATTAATCAGTGGAACTACTTGCCTCCAGAAGTTACGAATGTTCCAACACTGGAAGTTTTAAAGAAGATGTTGGATAACCATTTGTCTGAAGTGGTGTAGGATTTCCTGCTTAGGCAGTCGGTTGGACTAGAAGATCTCCAAGGTCTCTTCCAACTCTGTTTCTATTCTATTCTATTCTATTCTAAATACTTCAGCACGAGTAACAGAATTATATATAGAAAGTATGTTGCATGACAGCTCTACTACTCAGATGATGCGTTCATACATCTGCACATTTCAAAGCATCTCTTTGGAATCAAACTTGTAGCACTGCATTGCCTTAGCAGTTAAAATAAATAAATAAGTAAGTAAGTAACCCAGCTACAGTATATTATGTGGAAATACCCAGCTAACTTTGGATGATCTCAAAAAAGCTAACTAAGCAGGAGCAGATGAAGTTTGTCATTAGATGAGAGACTATCAGAAATGTCCAGCGCTGGGGTCAAAACTGTGAAGTTGAAAGCAGATCCCAGAAGGCAGTAATGATAAACTATTTTTGTAAGAAAACTACATGGATGTATCTCAGAGAAGACTTTTCCTAACTTACAAAATAAAAATGTGATCTGTATTTTAAAGGAAGGATGGAAACTGTTAGCTATCAAATATTGTACGATTACAAACCCTAGCATTAGCAATCATGCTAGCAAGGAGTGTTTGGTATTGGAATTCAACATTGGTTTTTATCAATATACTGAATTGTTATTCATTTAAGGTGGAAGTATAGTATAGTGAGCCCCAGAGCTGTCTTCAAACAAAGAAGACAATGCTGATTCTCTGGCAGGTAGACAATATCAAACCTCTATTTAACTAAGCTTGATTGGCAACTTGCCTCTAGAACTGGGATGTCAAACTCAAGGTCCACGGGCTGGATCCAGCCCACGGGGTCTGGTCTGCGGAGCTGCCCTGGAAACACATCTGGCCTGTGGGGCCACCCTGGAAACAATGAAGGACTGGCCCGTCAGACTGCCCTGGAAGCAATGAACGACTGGGCCCGCGGTATCTCTGCCAGTGAAAATGAAGCTCGCAAGGGCCATGTGTGACCCTCCTGAGCTCCGTTTTCACTGGCAGAGGGTTGCAGGAGGCCGTTGCAGTCAAAAACAGAGCGTTTTAGCCACCACAAGTGCCCCCGACACTTGTTTTGCCAGAAAGACTATGCCCCAATAGTTTTTAGAAGATAATACCGGTAGGTTTGATAAAAGATTTTCACTTCACTTCACTTGCCCTTTGTTAAGGCACATTTAATTCAACAGCAATTCATAAATGATATTGCAATATTTCCCAGCTGCTCTGAATGGAAGCTACGTTTGCAGATAACAGATCAGTCTAGAAAAATCTTGCGCTGAGTCAATTTTTGCTGTATGCCAACTTTGGATACATAGTCGAGGAACACATTGTTCCATGGGGAGACCATTCCCTATTATCATCACCATTGCCATTCTGTTAAAATATCACATGTTAAGCACAGATAAACACAGATGCCCACATGGAGGTATATATTTGAAAAATATTGGAACATCTATTAGTGTTAATTTATATAGCTTCTGTATATAAGAACTACATACTTTTAATGGCTCATTGTGAGAAACATACTCCTCAGGATTTTCTAGAAATTTATCTCTGTTTTCTGGAGTTGAAAAATAATAGTGTTTTTCTCTATATTTAACTCCATTTTCAGGACTTCCTGGATAAAGGATAAAGTTTTCCTTCAGAATCACTGGACAGAAATTCTTTGTATCTCCCATATGTCTCTTCCTCTCAACAATTTTTTCTTCATCCTTAAAACAGCAAAATATTTCTGATAAGTTTATTTACATTTACACTTTAAAGAATTTGGATTTACTTTAATACATTGGCCCAGAACTAGGTAATTTAGAGGATAGGAAGAAGCTGCAGATCCATTCTATACTTGATTAAGGTATTGAACAAGGAATGAGGAATCCAGATTCAATTCCACCCACAGGTGTGGAAACCTGTTGGGTGACTTTGATCAATCACTCTATCTCTCAACCCCACCTCTCTCATAAGGTGGTTGTTGGGGATAAAATAAAGGGAAATTCACATATAAACTGCCTGGATCTAAGGTTAGATTTAAATCTAATGAACAAATAATTTTAAGAAAACCTCCATTACTTAGGACATAACCAGTCTGATAGTGTAGATAGGGAATAAGAAGGTGGGAGAAAGAAGTCATGAGTAGGAGCCATGTGTCCAGAAGTACTCCCAAGTCATGCACAAGTCATGGAACTGCCACTGTTTGTGGCAGTTCCATCCCATTCAGCTATGTTTCTAGAGGTCCCCAAATGCAAGCCTACTTAGTCTTGCTAGATTGGGCTGAAGCCTGTTGTTCCCCATCCAACCTCCCACAGCCTCCAAATACCAAAACAAGACATCGGTAATAGATGGTATAGATGTTAAACAGGAGCAGAGAGAGTACTGAACCCTGCAGGACTCAACAAAGTAGGGGTTGTGAATAGACTTCTTCAGCCATCATGTTTGCATATATGCAAAAAGCTAGCCGGCCTTTCATTCATACGCAAACATTGCATCCTTGAAGTTATACTCTTTCTATAAAGATGAAGTTATATAACTTTTCATCTTGCATAACATGTAATTCAGTGAATTACAGTTTAAAACAATGTATTGAGTCGAGAGCTAGAGCTTACTTCTTCCTCTTCTTCTTCTTCCTCTTCATCGCCCTCTTCTTCTTCTTCTGCCTGTGCCTCTGCTTCAGCCTGCAAATCTTCTTGTTCTTCATCTTCATCTTCAGGTAATGATTCCCAGCCATGATATTTAAAAGTTTCTGTCGGAGATAGTCAGTTTTCAGGCCATTAAAAAAAAAATACAGCACATGCAGGACCAGAGACAAAATATGAATTTGCATGGAATTCTATATGATCATGAAATTCTTCAAACCAAAGATTGATCAGATTATACTCTGGTATTCCAAAAATTTATAAAGATTCTAATTCACAAATTCCTAACCATCATGAAAAGTTGGTAGAGCATGCTAAAAACTAGAGTTTTAACATACCAGATTGGTATGTAAGTGTACAAATATAGGATTGCTGAAATCAGTGATTCATAAGGAATATCCTGTGCCCATAACTATGTGCTCCTAACCAAAGTGATGCTATAATGAGAAAAAAAATCCAGTGATATCATGACATAAGCCCTACCCTTTACAGGTATGTAAGAGACAGTCTTCTATCAATTGTCTCCCCCCTCCCCCGGATAGGTTCCATAGTCTTGTAAATTAGGTGTCAGACTAATTTAAATCCTAATTTAAATCTAAGATTTAAAATAAAAAGCTCGAAGAAATAGATATATATTTCAGGAAATGAAGGTTCATGATATTATTCAATACAAGCACATAGTTTATTATGAATCCATATTGTGCAGAATAAAAGCAGTGCGGATAGTTTCTATTTATCATTATTATAAATCATGAAAGCGCTGAACCAGAACCTGTTAAAAAATCACCACTCCCAATTCGATATGTGTGGTTATGAACTGATTCCCTCTGCCCCTTTTGATATCATCCCATATTTCCTGTATACACCAACTTCTTTATGTAAAAACATGTAAATCATTGCCATAAAGTATAGCAATATTATAACTACTAGCTCTGATAACTTTAAATATTCAGGAGAATGGATCAATCAATAATCATGATCCCTGACATTTAAAACAGGTAATAATAATTATTATTAATGGTTGGTTGCACAGGCAGCTAGATATTTAGATTGGATTTGGCATTTTTATCAACCTATCGAGTCCTTCCCAAGGACCTAGGATAGACAGATGTTGTTTGATAGTATTATTTTTCTTATTATTCTTATTAGTTAATCTTCAATTTGATTCAGTCTAAACATAACAGTTCAAGTCCTAACCAAGGATCTAAGAGCTTATTATTAAGATTATTATTTCTTTTATTCATTAAACATGAAACTCAGTCAACTGAGCATTTAAAGATATGTCACAAATACTATTGAGTGGTGCTAATGATTGATATGGATTGCTGCCAGCATCCTAGGTATTATTATTAAATTTGTATGCAGCTCAATTCTCATGAGTTTTGGTAACTTATACCATTCCAAGAAAGAAATAGTAATAATATCAATAAAACATAAAAATAAAAAAATAAAGCTATGGCAAATTTGATGAAGTGAGGGATCTTCCTCTCCCTCACCAACATCCTGGGTGATGAGTTAAGGTCTTCACTGGGTTTCTAAATAATAGAGTGGGGTCAATTGGATATTGGCAGTAACCTCATTCGAGAGGGCCACCACTGCTATAAAAAAAGGTGCACTTCCAGAGCTCTTAGAGATGACATTGTGCACCAACCCTGCAGTATCGAAATGACTGGGCCAATGTTATGTGAGACAGGTGACCCCTCAATTACCTAGGCCCTATGCCATGTGGGACCTTATAGGTAATAAACAGGATTCTGAATTACACCTGGAAGCAAACCAGCAATCAATGCAACTTGTAAAGCAGAGGTCTTACATGAGGCATAGTGAGGCATGCTCATTGCTGCTCACCACATCACATTCTGGACCAGTTGAAGTTTCTGGGGTGTTTTGAAGGCAGCTCCATGTAGAGAGCATTGCAATAGTCAAGCCAAGAAGTAACTAGGGCATAGGTAGCTATCTGAAGACTCCCTGATTCAGGAAGGATGCATCTGGTGAATCAGATGAAGTTGTGCAAAGTTCCTGGCTACAGTAGATGTTGTGTTCGGCCATTCCCCCCCTGGGGCATATCCTAATCCCTTCCTAATCCCTTGCTGGGAATTTCCCAGACCATTAGCATACAGTTGCATGCCCGTCGCTGGTTGGTTAACTGGCGACGGGGAACCTCGGCCAATAGGAAGTGACTGTCTGCGAGCCAGGGGAATCCCATAAAAGAGTGCTCCCTTGCGCTTAGCAGGCAGTCCGGATTACTATGAGCTGAAGCCAATAAACCGAGAGCTGACTGTTACTTGACTCGTGTCTTTACTGCCTGCACGATCTAACAGTAGACATCTATTCTTTAAGCAGGAGCTTCGAGTCCATATTCATATTCACTCCTCGTACCTGATCCTAAGAGACAATTCAGCAGGAAAAGCCTTCATATTTGAAAAGTAGATCTCCTTCCCTTCATTCATTCTCTTCAAATAGTCTATAATTAATAGCATCTCCTGGTTTCCCAAAAGAAAAATTAAGTCCTGTTTTGTTCATTTATCTCTAGATGAAGCCAATCCAACTTGGTCAACATTGCCTTCAATTTCATAATCAAATGGCAAGAACACTTTTCTATTTCCTTCTATTCTCCTGCTGGCAGTCCATTTAAAAAAAAGTTTTTAAAATGTTCTATTTTAATACATGAATACTTTTTTCAAATATGAGTAAAAGACGTCATGTTGATTATTCAGGATAGTGCATTCATATTAAAACAGCCTTTTTATTGAACCAATTAAAGGTTTATAGAATGTTAAATATTAACTTCAAATGATTTCTCTTTATTTTCTAAGTAGTAGAAGCACGTGTACATACAATACTATGGTGTGGGCTGCAATTGTAAAATGTTATTTGCCTCTTAAGAAGAAGCTTAGAATTTGTACAAGCTTGTTTTAACCAACTTTATTTATAATTTGAGGAAATTGTTAATAAAACAAAGCCAAAAACCACCTGAAATCTCCTGAGGAAGAAATAACTTTGAAATAAGAGTGAATGTGAATTACTTACGTTGCATAGCTTGTATACTCTTCTTAAGCAGCATTTCTGGAGTCTGCCCATCAATCTCCAATTCAGTAATCTGGACCAAAAGTGATTCTACAATATGTGATTCTAATTTTTGCCAGTTATTCTGGAATTGGATGAACTTATTTCTAAGTTGGTCCATTTCTACTACATCTGGAAAACCATCTTCAGGATACTCGGGCATCGTGATTCCTAAACAAATCAAGTTGCATTTTAGGAAACAATTATGCATTAACAATAAGACGCTCTCTTATGTGTGCTGGCAAGACTTTCTTCTTGATACTCTGTCCAGTTCTTATGGAGCCACAATGGAAGACTTCACAACAAGGAGGATTGACAAACTAAATAGACTGGGAGGATTTCTGCAGAAGTTCAGAAATCTGAAAGGGGGGAGGGAAAAATACTTAACAAGTGAAATTCCTCTAGCAGCTCAATGAGGAATAGGTGTGCTAATGGAACTATTGAAGGAAAAGTGAAAAATTGGATGGAGGAAGAATGAAGTATTCTAAGAAGGACATAACCGCAACATTAAACTGGGACAGGGCACACAACCAAAGTTTGTTTCAACTCTACATTTTTTAAGAAAAAACAATTGGAATGATTATACAAAGCCATTTGTTATGGGTTATTCAATGCAGACCACCCCTTGGCAGGATGAGTGACCCAGTCAACCACTAACCTAGTTCAGATGCAATACTTTTCAGATGTTCATATTGTGATACAGATTTTTCTTCACTTTCAAGGGGTTCTGTTGATTCTGTGGAGACCAGGAGAGAATCACTATTACTTAATTTTGCATAGTGTCTTTGTAATGTTAAGAGCTTTCAAAATATTTAGGAAATTAGCAGTTTTGATGTTCTCCAGATTTTCACTTTGTAGGCTTTGCTTCTGAAAGTTTATCAAGTTAAGCCAGTAAAAAGAAGCTTTTTTCCCTACAAAGAAGAACTAATAAATATATTAAATAGATGGTGACAAAAAAATGAAATGTAAATGGTGATATTTAATAGATACATTGGTGATGATGATAAATTTATAAGGCCATCAAATCACAGGTGCTCATTGTATTTTTACATTAAAAATACAGTGAAAACAAAATGCTAATGGTGACATAGGATTAAAGGAATAAAAATAGTTGTCTCCTATAATGAGCTATTACTGATATATACGTACATATATAAATCTAACCTGTCTTAGATTCTTCAAGTTCTTTAGAGCCTGCAGAAACCTTTGCTTCATCACTCTGATCTACAACTGTCTCTGTAAACAGGTATATAAAAACACTGAGGTTTCTTATTAAATGGATTTCCCCTGATCCCTATAATCATGCTAAAGCTAAAAAATATGCTAAGAAACCATGCAGTTATAGAGAATTGAAGACTATTAAAATAAACCTATTGAATAAAAGTCAATGCAAAGTGTACAAATAAGGGAGACGGACTAATTACGGTATGTTATTATTTGTGATTTATAATTGCTGTGATGCAAATTTGACTTGAACTTCAATAGCTGGTACTGAAGGAGGTAAGCTGATTTTCACAGTCAATCTTTCCATTATGTAATGGGGGAAAAAAACTTCATGACACATTTTATTCTTTAGGATAAAGAAGACAACATGGCCCCAGAGCAAGTTTTAGCTCTTCAAAAGCCTTGGCAGTATCCCCACATGTTCCATATTTTGTCACAAAATTATATTTTTAAATGTGAATAAAGAAGAAAATTATTAATACATCATTGGAGAATAACTATGTCAATATTATAATATTTGTAATATCTACTTTCTGTGAAATTTTAATTTCTTTGTGATCATTCTGCCCATTAAATACTTAAATTGTGTCCTTGGGATATATAATTTTATAGGCCAGATGTGGCTCTTAGCAGGAATAACTCATGTATTAGCATTTTAGATGTTAGTCTGCTAGTATGATTCAAATGACATCTTAGTTCAGTCAGTGCAGAAATGGATGTTTCCACATGAGAATTATACTTTAAGAATGTCTTAACAGACAGAATAATACTATTTGTAGCAAGAACATTGTCAAAGATATTGGAAAAAGAAGACACTTTGCTGCCCTCAGATTTTCTATAGCAGAGTTACAGACACAATAATGTAATAAAACAACTTGATGTTTGTCAGAAAACAAAGATAAATATCTTTGATAGCCTAACCTCCAGATATTTCTTTCTGTTTAGATTCAGAATAATCAGCTTGTCCTGATTGGCCCCTTTCAATCCCAAAGCTATCTTCCATAAACTCTGCAGATTCTATAAATACAAGAAAAACATTTTTAATGGAAACGTTTATAAAGCAATTTTGGAACTCTAAGGTGGGACTATACTGTTCGATAAACAATATAAACAGTTTAGAAAGTCATCAGACAACCCAAAATTGAATTCCAATTTAAGCTTTAGGAAAATATATAATACAATCAGACAAGAATCCTAGCATTACAAATAAAGCCAGAGTGCTAGATTTCACAGTTTAGAATTACAAGGCGTACTTGAATATCAATGAGAAGTCATCTATTTTCAGAACGTGGAATAATTGTTTGGGCTAGGTTATAAATCGATGGCCTCAAATCTATGGAATTTATTTCCTGATACTGCTATGAGGCTCTTATCCAAGTCATTCATTTGTTTAATTTCTCCTAATGCCCTTATGATGTGCATCAGATGCCTTCCAGTACCATTTTTATGTTTTGGAAAGTCCTATTCATATACTGTATGAGTGTGGTAGGCATGATAAATGGTAGGAACGGTGTCATGCCGCAGATTTAAATTCTTCCTTGTTTAGTAGTGCTTGTGAGTTTAACAATATGATTAATATGCACAAAGTTAACTTCATTGCTGTAATAATTCTAAATACACAATTGTATTTCCTACCTCTGTTTTCAGCAGATTCCTCAGCTTGCAGTGTTAACATTTCTTGCAGTTCTCTTCTGCAATTAGAAGTTCAAGCAATTTATTATTTATTTATCATAAGATGAGAACATGACAGAAGAGAAGTAAACATATAGAATATACATGGTCCATGTAATTATAAGTAAAACTTCTACGGGGATATGGCAGTGGCCTCATAACTGAATGTCCAATTCAACTATCCAGGCCATCGCCACTGGTGTTGCTTCATTCAGAGCTTCTAGGGAACAAGAGAACACACACTCTGGCCAATCTTGCCCCATAAGTTTAATAGTTTGCATATCAGGATCACAATTGCAACAAGGGGAATCTTACTATCGCCACTGCTACAGGGCAGAAGCAATTCTTCCAGTACCACACCTAATTCTGTTCAATTTCAACCTGACAAAGTGAGGCAAGTCAAAAGCAGGTAGTTTGATAGAGGGATCACTAATGGTCAGGCCACAAGAAGGTACCTTGGACCACTCCTCTCTCCAGGCATTCTTAGGGTTAAACTGGGTAGATATTAATTGAATAGCTGTTTTCCAAACTGGCCTGTGAGATTTCAATCTTGTGATAGGCTGTGCATTGTCCTGGTAAATAGAGAGGGACTTGTAGTTCAGCATCGTTGATCATAGCTGAATGAGAGCTTGTTGTCTTCTAATGTGGGCAGTATGATATTGCTAAATACTGGTTACCAGTGCATAGGAGTGGGATACAACGTGCCAAAGATGATACACATTTGTCTGGCAGAGTTGGACATTGACCATTTGGATGTGGACGCTGTTAAGCCACATGTTGGCACAATATTTAGCTGTGGAATAAACCAAAGCCAAAGCTGTCCCAAAGATGCTTTTTTCAAGAGGCAACCGGACTTTCTGTTTTTTCTTTGAAGACTTTTCACTTCTCATCCAAGCTTCTCCCTGAGCTGAAGAAGCTTCTTGGTTGAGAAGGGAAGCATCTTCAAAGAAAATCCAGAAAATCCAGTTGCCTCTTGAAAACAGAACCTTTGGGATAACCATGAGCTGAATGATTGAGAATCTCCATAGACAAAGCTAAGGCTGTTGTTCATAGGGTGTTAGCAACATTGCAGGATGTTCCAGCCAGTCTGTTCAGTAAAATTCTGTGGCTTTTCAATTTTGCAGCTGTTTTTTGCTGTGTTGTTGGTAGGTTAATGATCTGCCCAAGTACTTTGGAGAGTTATTACATTGTTCCAGAACTTCATTGAAGGCTGGTAATTTGCTTACCTATTACCTATGAGGTGGAATGTGACTACTTCTATTTTTGTTAGGCTTGGTTGGAGGCACCATTTTTTGAAGTAGAATTCAAACAATTCAAATGATAATATGACATGAATGAAAATGAACTGCAATCTTTCTGAATATAAATTATTCTTTAAAAAATCAATATAGGTCTGCCCATAATCAATGTAACAGGTTATACGCATTTCAGTAAAAATAAAATAACTAAATCTGAACTGGACTTCTTCGCAATTAGTTTATTCTCTGTAAAAGTAAGCCATGGCACAAAAGAATACCAGGTGGTTTTTTTTTAATGTAGACCAGGGGTCGGCAACCTTAAACACTCAAAGAGCCATTTGGACCCATTTCCCACAAAAAAGAAAATACCAAAAAAGCTTTTGACATCTAAAATGAAGATAACACTGCATAAATCATTTTTTACTTTTATGCTATGTATAAAAAAACTATAATGTGTTACATTTATGTAATCAATGCTACAGAGAAAACAAATTTTTATTTCTGCATGCAACCAAAACATTTTGAACTCTGAAAAAAAAAAGATGGATAAAAAAGCTCAATAAATCCTGTGCTGGCGGATGTCGCACATTGGCGGTTGTGACACATGTTTTGAACGACAGGGAGCAGCAGCAGAGGAATGAAAGAGCCACATGTGGCTCCAGAGCCATGGGTTGCAGACCCTTGATGTAGACCAACCTTCACTGTAATCTGTTTTAATTAAATCTCTATCTCTCCTTTCCTTTCCAAATACTTGCTTTGCTTCTTCTTCCTCTTGTTTCTTTTTCAAAGCATCATCTATTAGCCTATGCATAATCAGAACATCAATTTCTTCTTTATTTGCTTCATATAGTCTGTGCAGTACCAGTAGTCCTGCAATATAATAAAAACCAATACAAGAGAAAAGGGCTGTGTACCATATTTCAGAAACTATACAACTTAAAAAAGAGATATTGTTGATCCCAATAATACTACTTAACTGGATAATGCTCCCAATAACAATAATTAACTATATTAGACAGGTTTCTTTAGGCAATTGCTTTAAATGTTTTAAGAAATCAAAGGTATTTCAATAGCTGAATAAAATTAGTTGAGCAGCTGAAGAAAATAAATAGTATATCACTATTTATGCCTCACTTTAATAAAAGTATGCATTAATCAAGGAATTAAACTGGTGGTAAAGTAGCATATAGTAATGGTAGGATTAATATATCAATTATCTGTGTGTGCAGTTCTTTTCTATATTATTTGCAAGTTGAAATTGAAAAATCTCTAAAGCAGGGATTAAATCTCTAGCTATGGTCAGGCTTCCGGTTCCCTAACTTCTGATTGACTATACTTGATGAGGCTGATGGGAATTGGAATCCTCCAACAGCATTCACATTTTTAGAGATCAAATTCCATAGCTGGGAGAAAGGACATGTTGAAAATTTAACCACTTCAGCGATGATGGTTATTCCTTAAGTGACATTCATTTTATATATTCATGTCTAAATATTCACTAACCATTTTGTTCAACATTCTTTAAACAAATCACAATATCAGGTAGGAGTCCTTTTTCTAATAAAGCAATCCAATGTTCTATCAGTGGAGGGAAATTATCCACTACCCATCCTCCTTTACCCGAAGCTCCAGGATATCTGCTTTGGTTTGTTTTCTGTAGCTGAAATAAAAGAGTGCAATGAGCATATTAAATGGTTGAACATGCAGAATGACAATCCCTTGTAAGTAAAGGACATTACAAAATTCAAAATGTCTCTGGGACATAAAATATATAATATATAAAATGAGAGAGGAGCATTCTAAAACTCAGACTATGAGAAAGCAGTAATTTGAGGCATCGTAAGAGGTCTAATTTTTTTAATGGCATATCCCAGATTGATCGTTTCTATGCCATCCTGAAATTATTCTCTATATGCAAACACTAGAATTTAGATTTAAACTAATCTGTAATTTTCCTTATAACATTACGAAATTGGTAATGATTTACATAATTTTAAATACATTAATTAAAAAGTCAGTTATAGAAAGATCTTTCTATCATGCATGCCTTTCATTTGATCCTGGTGCTTTTACCTCTTCAATTGCTTCTTCTAATACATCCGCATATGTTTCTGGTGGCAGAGTAATTGTAGATAGCATTGCAGCTTCTAAAGCGCTTTGAATCACTTCTTGGATATCTGGATGGTCAAGAGGGATCTCTGACTCTGTTTGTACTGTTGAGATATCAGCTTATTATAAAGAAAAAAAAATCCATGCGTTAGTATCCCAAAATGTAGTCTAAAAACTCTAAAAAAATCCTGTTAATTTTACTCTGTGGAATGGAAGCTTCCATTAGTGGAATAAAATTGCCATCTTTCCCAAATCAGAACTGAAGGATTGCATGAATTTCTGAATAAATTTGGGGGGAGCAGCGAGAAGAAAAGGGGAAAGCCTTTTTGTCATTACTTAAGCAAAATTCTACCCATACAATGTTTGATAATGTTCTAGATGTTCTTTTGGACAGTTTAAAAAAAATACAGCACTGGTTTTGTTATGGGTTGAAAGAATGTATTGCAAAATATAGATTTCATATTTAAGAAAGCATAGAAACCTAGCTTGTTTAGTGAGAGGGAGCCTGGTCCAAAACAAGAACATGTCTGTCTTCTCCTGTTACTCATGATACCAAATGTTGAAGAGAAATATTTAGGAATATTTGGGGGTGGGGAATCTTATAGTGAATTGCATACTAGTAGCAAAAGGAGCTGGTATTTCTTACCATCATATTTTTCCAATCTGGCAGGATAATAAAAATTATGTTCCAGGAAGAAATAAAGAGTCTCCTTATGTTAAGGGAAGGACAAAGTTTGACTCTTCCATTAATTGCACATTGAAAAAGCAGAAAAGTCTAGTGGTATTTCCTATGCAAGTACTGCATCAAATCATGCCCAAATCACATAAACAGGTAACTGATAGTGAAAGATCTCCATCTCCATCGCTCTCAATATTATATAAATATTTGGATCAAGTGAGCAAATATCCTATAACCCAGTAATAATTGATATTCTTAAATTACAGCAAATAGTACTTCCACTATAGGCATTTATTATTAATGCTGCTTACTTCAGCCTTTTAAGATAGGCCAACTCAGAAAACAGACTCCACAATCTTGAACTCTATTTTGATATAAGAGATGGAGGGAGAGAGAAAAGAGGGAGAATCTTGAAAGTCCAACTGAGTTTCCCGCTCCTGCCCTCTTATATTCTAGTGAATTAGGGCAGTCTCAACCTGAGGATTTTTTAAAAATACATTTTGCATTATTTTGTGGCTTAATCAGGGGTGGGTTCTAACTTACCTGCGCATGCGCAGAAGAAAAAAAAAACCGAAAAAAATGCAACCCCCCAAAAAAGATGGCGGTGCCCACGGAGCAGAACTGGCTCTGTGACGTCACCAGCGGCCTACTACCTACTTGGTAGAACCAGTCCGAACTGGTAGGAACCCACCTCTGGGCTTAATGTATGCTTTTGTTCACATAACCATTATTATCTCTGCCTAATTTCCACATTCTATCCATAATACCTATTTGTTCTGCAGACTGGGATGAAGACATCTGTTCAGTTTCTTCTTCTTCTTCTTCTTCTTTTATTATGCTTCCTTGTTTGATGATACTGTCCTCTAGATCAGGTATTAGGAGAAATAAAATACATTGAGTTCTTCAGTCTTTCTGTGGACTCACATAGTTGGTTCACATAGTTCTCTAAAAATCAGAATGTGGTTTCTTTGATTTTGCTTAGACCTGCCACTGAAAAGAATTTATTGAGATTGACACCAACACAGTAAGGAACGCTTATGCCAAGAATCTGCATGGTGTAAAAAGAAGGTTACAGCTCTATTTGACTATCCTGGTGTAATTAAAAACTACACTGATGATCTTTAAAATTTGGTATGCAGGAGCAAAGCTTAATAATAGTTACTGCAGTACATAGGAAATAGAACTTTTAAGTTTTCCCTTTCTGGCTATGATATCATTATCTTGTTAAGTTAGTAACAGAGTTGTTAGTTGAATCTAGCTTCCCCAATGACTGTGTCAGAATGTTACAAAAGGTGAACACCTGACCCCCCAGAACACTACAACCATCATAAATATGAGTCAGTTGCCAAGTGTCTGAATTTTGATCACATGACCATGGGGATGCCGTAATAGTTGTAAGTGTGAAAAACAATCATAAATCACTTTTATTAGTGATGTTGTAACTTCGAACTGTTGTAAGTTGACTACCTGTATGTACTTCAAAGGAACCAACATCCCCAATTTTGGTAGCAAAATTTGATTAAGAGAATAATGTAGAAGGAGAGGGTTAATTTCCCTCCCTGTGCCCATAGATTGTATATACTGTAGAACAGGGGTGAAATCCAGCAGGTTCTGACAGGTTCTGGAGAACCGGTAGCGGAACGTTTGAGTAGTTCGGATAATCAGTAGCAGAAATTTTGAGTAGTTTGGAGAAGCAGCAAATACCATCTCTGGCTGGTCCCAGAGTGGGGTGGGAATGGAGATTTTTATAATATCCTTCCCCCAGGAGTGGGGAGGGAATGGAGATTTTGCAGTAGCCTTTCTCTGCCACGCCCATCAAACCACAACACGCCCACCAAGCCATGCCCACAGAACTGGTAGTAAAAACAATTGGATTTCACCACTGCTATAGAATCTTTTTTTTCTCCACTGTTTATTAGATTTTTATAAAGAGATGGGCAAAATGCTTTTATAATATATAATTCTCAGAAAGACATGCCTGGTCCTTAAATATTTGCAGCTGGGAAATAAAGAATGGGAGAGAATTTGAGAGAGAGAGAAAAAAGAAAGAATTTTAGCTAACAAAAGTTTAAGGAATGTTGACTTACACCACATTCCAATATGTGATTACCCAGAAGTAAGTCTCATTGAATTCAGTGGAATTTAATCCTAGAGAATTGGAATAGGATTGCAGATTTAAACTCCTGTCTGGTTGCTTGAACCAGTTGGGCATAATCATGAATCATAGAATACAGTATAGCATATGTAATTGTGTTCTCAAAATGGACTTGCATGGATATGAGATCTGCTTTCAAATTCCAGATAAAATAAAAATAATTTGTCTATTATCTATTGTATCTTATTTACCATTACGTCATAATTTTTCGTAATTATGACTATCCTCCTTTGATTTAAGCTAAAATAATGTAAGATTAAGAAATAAAGCATGGCATATATTTCCTCTACTTCCTTCATATACTAGAGGAAAGGACTGGCCAAGTGAAAAACACCTTATCTGTAGCTTATTTAAATTTCAATTAAATGAGAACAAACCAAATATAAATCATAATTTCAGGACTTGGATGATTTAAATAAATAAATAACTCCCTGGCCTCTAGCATCACAGGGAACTGTGGCAGGAATAAAAGTGGAAAAAAACCTTCCATTTTTCACCTTATTTTCATAAAACAAGAGTGGGAAGAATGTCTGAACTTAGTTGCTGTTACTTCATATAGCAGTAAACTATGGTCTCCTGTTATTTTTTAATTAGATCAATTAATCATTCATTGTAGGACGGTAAAATCTCAGCTTCAGGATTTGGACCATATAGACTGCAAAAAATCCACTTACAAATCTGCATGTACAAATAATGTTTCTGTATCAGAAAAAAAAAAGATTCTGTCCTGTTTGATCAGTTCATTTTGAACATGCAGGCAGATTCTTTTACAAATGAAAATATTCAATCCCCCCACCTGCACCCCCATTTTCTCACATTACAGCAATGGAGAAATAATGCCAGGTTTATATCCATATCAAAACAAAATATATCCCAAGTCTTCTGACAACCTAAATAACTGGATTCCGAAGATGGAGATTACTTCACTATGCAGGGAGAGCTCTCTGGTTATATCCTATTCTTCCATAGAACATATGAAAAATCAAATCGTTAGTTTACCTTTTGGGCTAGTAACTGTTGAAACACTGGGCAGCATTGAACTTTTTCCCTCTGAGGGAATGTTCTCTTCTTCTTCCTCTTCCATTTCTTTGTCACCAAACTCTTGAGTAAATAGTTCAGCTATATTAAAAATTAACATAATTAACGTGACGTACTTCTATTAAAGAAAGATTTCAGACAATTTCAGAAGGTCTTAATAAACATGATAGGCATTTAACAAATAGTATTTGTTAATTTATAAGATATACATAACCTGCATCTGCATAATAAACTTGTCTTCTCTACCCTCATTTCACTTCATTTTAAATCTAGCCACTCTATGAATCTGATGACATGAACTGCGGCTTGTGAAATCTTATGCCTTTTAATAACATTTGTCAGCTGGAAAATGTGCTAACGGGCACTTTTTGAGTTTTTTGCTCATTTGTTGCAAATGAGGTCTAGGCAGATGAAGAACATCATGGCTTCAAAACCAAAATGTGGTTTGAACAAAGCTCAGCAGCACTTTTTCATGCAGCTGTTGATAAAAATAGGTTTGCCAACATGACTGCCAACGTCCGATGACGGGTATGGCACAAGAAGAAGTTGAGATTGCAGTTGTTTTAGCTGCTGAACACAAACAATGGAAAGGAAATGTCCATGATTTGGAAGTGATACAAACCCTATGTGGAAATGTCCCTGACTTAATCAATTTATGAAGTCTATAAACCTGCCACCCTAGCCTTAGAAGATTGCTGTTCAATCTTTCCTCTAAAGGAAGATTAGTGAAGATTATTTTGGGTTTCAACAGAAGAGAATATAGAGAGAGCAGGGGTCCCCAACCTCTGGGCCATGGCCCACTGCCAGACTGAGGCTCATTTGGAACCAGGCTGCAGAAATGGCAAGTGAGCACACAGGTGCGTGCAGCTCCACTTGTGCATGCAGCAGGGAAACATGTGTGTGCAACTCAGAGGTGGGTTCCTACCAGTTCTATCAGGGTCTATAGAACCGGTAGTAACTTCGCGATGATGTCACGGAGCCAGTTCTGTCAGTGTCTCTGTGGGTGCTGCCATCTTGGATTTTGCTTCTGTGCATGCGCAGAAGCTATTTTTTTATTGTTGTGCGTGCGTGTGCACTTTGCATGTGCGCTTGAGACGTAACTCTGAGCAAACCGGCAGTAAGAAGATTCAGAACCCACCTCTGGTGCAACTCCATTTGTGCAAGCAGTGGGTGCACATACCTGCTGCTCATGTAAATGGAACTGTGCACACGTGCGCTCACCCACCGTTCATGTGAAACGATCCACCTCCCCCCATCTACCATTGGATTCAAACATGTTCAAACAGCTTGAAAAATGTTGACAGAAAAACTGAGCTAGAAGTTGTTTGGCCATAAAAACATATGGCTGGTTGGTTTGATGGATGAATGGACAGATTTTTATACAACCAAACTCCAGAGAAACTCCTGGTAGTCTATATATAAAAATGATAAATAAGATTGAAATATAAAACCAGAGTAAATGAGCAGTTCAAAAATATATTTTTCAGAAAAATATTCAATAAATACTTTGCACTGAAATAACATACTGTATTAATACTGATAGAGTAACAGGTGGCCTTTGTGGCTGATAATAGTAATATATTGAAGGATTGTGCTAGTTTTACATTAGTGTTTTATGGATATATCTCTTTCTTCAAATGACAATAACTACTATCTTTTGCACATTTGTTTTGATAATTTTAGAAAATGTTATAATTTTGGTTGTACTTTCTCATCTCATTATTTTACTTTACCAAGAAAATATTTAAAATGTTAAAAAAAAAAACATCCCAATGGAGAAGAGAACAAATGACCTCATTCTTCTACTTTTAAATATCAATTCACTGCAATGCTTGTTCTTTCATTCAGCAAGTCCTTGTAGAAACACTCTTACATAACCTCTGAATCGAAACAACTACTGTATATCTGAACAACTGAGCCTCTTTGCTTTGACATGGCACTGTCTCACCTTGTTCCCTCAGTTGTTGCTCTATTTCCATTTTCTCTTTCACTCTGGCAATGCCTATCAGGATTGCTTCAGCTCGCATCTGCTCAATGAGTTCTAGTCTTGCCTGTTCATAATGCACTTTCAGAAGAGCTTCCATGTCAAGAACCTACAGAAAACCATTGAACATGACATCTTAGGGAGGACGAGGCAGATACCTGCTAGTTTGTCCAGTTTCTTTCCCAAAACACAAAGTAGGAACTTCAACAGCCATAGCCCTAATACTGTTGCCCCATCCCCATGTTTCATTTCCCAAATTTTATAGTGAAAATGAGTATTTCATTAAAAAAATTAACCTTGTTATATTTAAATATGAAAAGACTACAGAATGTCATTTTTGTATGCTTAATTTTGTGTGACCACATGCCCAGAGTGCCCTTTTAGGGGAGATGATGGGTAGCATAAACATTTAATAAATAAATAGTATGAAAGTAAACTTCCTTGACCACTAGAGAAGAGTTGATATAGAAACCTAATAAATCGATTAATAAATTAAAGGTTTTCTAAAGAAAATTCCCATTAAGGGCTAAATTGCTTTTGTTTGTTGCCACTTTTTAAGCAAGAAACTTTGAACTGTCATTTATAGGGTTCAACAGAATCTGGTGACAAAGAATTCCAAGGAAAATGTACCTAGCCTTTAATAATTGGTCTCCCAGAATAAGTGATTAGGAATACAATTTTCACTGATATGCACATTCGTTGTTGTTCTGTACTCAGCTCTTGGTTGTCAAAGTCATTGTGCTTAAGAGTCTTCTATTTAAATAAGATATTCTATAAACAGGCACTTTGAGATTTTGATACTAAAGTGAATTCATACACACCTTTCCCTGATAATGGTTTGCAAGCAACTGACACAGGGTTGTTTTCCCCGATAATGGAGAGCCCAATATCAATACTTTACAAGGTGGACGTGGCATAGGAGGCAGCAGGTAGGAACGGGGATTCAGCATGAATTGTTTCAATGCTTCTTCTGTAGAAAGCAGGTACATCTTACCTAAAAAGCTACAAAGAAAGCAAAACTACAGAACTACAGCCTTAGAAAAATGGATTTTGAATTAAGGGGTAACAAAGTTCCACTTACCTAACAGCATTGTCTGCAGTTCCCATGATAATGTCACCATCTTTTAAAGCCACAGGACATGCTCGGCCCCATTTGCTGCGACGCCATCGATGTCTAGGTCCTACAAGTTTATAGGATGCAAGCACCCGAAAAAGTTCGCCCTAAGGGGCAAAATAAAGAAAACAATGGAAGCACTTGTACTGAAAAGTGATAGGTATTTTACCATCACATATTTTCAAACATTATGTCACTAATTTTATTTTAACCATGCTGCTGAAGGTTAAAATAATTATTTGATAGATGAATGCCACTGAGTAATAGCAATAGCATTTAAGACTTATATACTGCTTCAGAGTGGTTTATAGCCTTCTCTAAGCAGTTTACAGAGTCAGCATATTGCCCCCAACAATCTGGGCCTTCCTTTTACCGGAAGGGTGGTAGGCTGAGTCAACCTTGAGCCGGTGAGAATCAAACTGCCAAACTGCAGTCAGTCAGCAGAAGTAGTCTGCAATATTGCATTCTAACTATTGCGCCACCACGGCTCAGTCATAATACGAAAGGTTTAAACATAAGCTCTTATTAGAAGATATCGTTGTATTTTTATGATTTTTGTTAAAAATAAAATGTAGGAATATTTTACTTATATAGCCAGTTTGGTCTAATGGTTAAGGCACTGGCCTAGAAACCAGGAGACCATGAGTCCTACTTCTGCCTTAGAAATGAAAGCCAGCTGGGTGACTGGGCCAGTCCCTCCCTCTCAGCCCAACCCATCTCATAGGATTACTCTTGTGGAGAAAATATGAGGAAAGAGTATTAGACATGTTCACTGCCTGGTTTTAAAAAAATAATAAAGGCAGGATAAAATAATATAAAAACAAATAACACCCAATGAACAATAATAATAGAGGAATGAGAAATCCCAATAAACTGCTTGTCATCTGTATCTAGGGCATTCTTTGAAGTTGTGCCATATGCTTTCATTTGCCTTGAGTAAGAAAAATCTATTATCAGCATTTATAGCAACACTCTTTTTAATATGACTGTATGCTATTTCTACTGGCAACCAATAGGAACACATACAAATGTCACACTTACATTTTCCAGACCATCTAACAGTTCTTCGTCTGCACTCTGAAGCTTGGTTATAAGAGCTCCATTCCGTTGGCCCATGGATTCAAGGCGGGTTATTACTGACTGAGCAAAACCACATAACAGTTTGTTCATAAAATATATTTACTTAATATTGGGTATTTGGTTTTGAAATGTAAAGCCAATTTGAAGGAATACTTCGGTACAATTTTTTTAATAAACTACTTTATCAATAAAAGATAGCAGGTGGGAAATGTAGTTCTCTGCAATTTCTAAAAGGTTATTAATAGATACATTAATATCAAAATAATACTAGCATTATCAACATATTGACCTGTCTTGTACATATAGAATAGAGACAGAGAACTCATTGCCAAGTTGTAGAAACCCTGTTGCCTTAAAAGAGGCAGGGTTGAAACTCGAATAGGATTGTATAATTGGCATTGAAAGTAAGTGTGTGTTCCTTACTTACTTTAAAAAGTTCATCTGCAGTCTTGTTTCCATCCAATTCAAAAAGATACTGAGAGTCCTGCTCAGCCATTAATTCCTGAAATTTTAAAACAGAAATATGATTGAATATATAGATTGGATTCGATTTGGATCCCATGGCTTCAGATGATTGCACTGTCATGTCTGGGGGAAAATCTGTGTGGCTATTTTTTTGACATACCTTTTTCTTAACATCTAATATTATTGTAACTGTAATGTTTACTTGGTGAGGACAAACACTTTGCTCATAAGTACAATTGAACTTAATGCAATCCACAGGCCAGAATTGCATAAGTTCAATTGTACTTATGAGTGAACACAATTTAGAATTTGACAAAGAAGAGATGTCAGGCTGGCAGACGAGCCATATTCTACCTTACCCACATTGTCCATATTATATTTCTTGACAGAGGACAATATTGAATTTACATATCCATTCAACAACCAGTCCATGTGGCAAGCAACAGCTCTATAGTATGGCTCCAAACACAAGCCTCCAGTACAGAACCACTATTCGTGCCTCACTATTTTTTGATAAATGCATATGGACATATGAAGAAAAAAAGGAGATTCCTTCCCAAATTTATAAAAGAGATACAAGGCATTTTAGAATATAATTGATTTTAAAAATATTTTATATTTTGGTTCCCGTAGTACTAATTCTACAGATTAGATGAAACCATGATTATTTTCGTTCCCCTTTTTGTTTTTAAAGCAGATGCCTAAATAAGGATCCCTGTCCTCTATACAGCAGTATCAGAGAGAGGGGAGGATCTCTTTTTTAATACAGTAGTACTATCACTGAAAATTGAGATTACAAAGATAAAAACCTAAGGAAAAAAAAATAAGAAAAAAATGGAAAGCGTAGAGGAGAAAACACAATATGTGGATCTAGCTTTTGGGTTCTATATCACATTTTGTGGTTTAGTATTATCTTCTCCCGTTGCCCCAACTTTGCAGTTTCAAACACTCCTCTAATCAAGATTGAAAAAAAATATGTAATGTTGTTTCCTGATACTTTGAGGAAACCACACTTTAATCTTCCCAAAAGAGTAAATATTGTTTTAATTTTTTAAATGGCATTCTTTCCCAAATCCACATACATAATACAGTCCTATCCACTCTGCAGTACTATCTCACCCAGGTTGGTCTTAACTCCTCCAAAAATATTCAGTTGGGCCACAATCACCAAGAATCACTTTGGATAGTGAGGTGGGCAGTATATAAATTTAATAAATAAATAAATAAACTCCATGCTTAAAGTACTTTATAAATTCAGCCATCTGTGATTTATTCAATGAATTATTATTATTTTATTATTATTATTCAAACCATGCCTTGTAATATGTAAAACTAGATCTTAAAAATTCATGCATCATAACAATAAGTTTAGTACAATGTGTTAAAGATGAGCATTTTTACTATCAATATAATATATGTATTTATGGGACAGTTATCTAAGCTTACTAGTAATAATACATTAAAAGTTACAACATTGATATATGGTATTTTTTCTTTCCTTCTTTTCTTACTTCTGGGTGTTATGGCTAAGAAGTACAAAAGGTATTCTTTACCTCTAGAGGACGCAGCATAATATCTTTATAGAGTTCAATTCTCTTTTGTGCATTTTCCATAAAATCTTCTGGCCTTTGCACTAAAGTTGGCAAAATTTCTGCCAACATAATTTGATCAGCCTAGGTGGAAGGGAAAAAAAACACCCCTTTTTAAAAATAAAGTAAGTACATATAGAAAGCTTGGTTCTACTTCCCATTCTGAATGTATAAAATCAGCAATGATAAACATTAGCTATATGCTCAGCAGAACAAAATTAATTAGCTGAAAACTATTTTCAACTGCCTAAAATGAAATTGTGGCTGGCTTAGTTATGGGCTGAAACGAACCTTTGATAAAACTTTATTCCTGAACAAATATGCAATTCCAATTACTAAAATTGAAGTGATTTTGTAAGCTTTTAAAAAAACATATTTTTCCTGCTGGAGTCCTGTTGTGGAATTCTGAGATAGATAGAATAGATAGATGGATGGATGGATAGGAGGGAGGGAGAGAGGAAGAGACAGAGAGAGAGACACAGAGGGGGGAGAGACACACACGCACAGAGGGG
>JANHFT010003215.1:471275-494313 GCA_032467955.1 Pseudoxenodon macrops | reverse complement strand
ACCTTATCATTCTTGACAAATGTATCTTGTATTTTTATGTATACCGAGAGCACATGCACCAAAGACAAATTCCTTGTATGTCAATCACACTTGGCCAATAAAGAATTCTATTCTATTCTGTTCTAATACTTACATTAATGTCTAAGTAGAATTGTATTTATTATGTTATAACTTTTCCTTACTGAAACATTTCCCTGTTCCCAAATTGGGATACATATGTTTGGAACCAAGAATCGGTATTTATCTTGCCACCAATCATGTTCAGTAATTCTATAAAGTGGGGTTTTTTTCAGGTCTTTTAAAAGAAAAGTGAAAAAGACGACCAAAGCAGACCTCCTGCAAGCTTTAATAGCCTCCTCTAATTAAAAGACAAAGGAGCTGCGTCCAATGCCTTTGCTGGCATGGCTTTCTCTTTTTATGTCTCCCCTGCTGACAAGTTCGCCTCCTTTTTTTCTTTGCTCCTGAATCGTTCAATAAATAAATAAATAAATAACACAACAAGCTTGCTTATCTTAGTGTGGGGTTGTCATGGTAACCATATCCCCCAGTAAGATGCTCTCTCATAACATTTCAGCATTGTGTGGTTTAAAGACACAAGCTCCTTTTTTTGGAGATTTGACAATCTGCCTCAGCCTAAGGTTCAGCCTGCAAAGACATGTGGGATAAGAGGAAGCCACTGATGAATGGAAAAGAAAGGACAAGGTGAGAAAAATCCAGGTACCATATTCTTTGAGGAAAGCAAATGCTACTTTTCTTATTCAGTATTTTCCAGTCAAGACAGTGAAGTTACGGATGCCCTCACAGGAGGAAGAAAATGACAAGCATACTCCATGCCACAATAATATGAAATTTCATTTCATACTGTCCTGCTGAGAGAGTTCAAGTTTCTCAGTCTTGTGTGAATGAAGAAAAGGGGGAAGAGAAAACAATATGTAGCCATAATTAATCAGAAAAGAAATAGGTTTCCTTAATTAGGAGTTGGGCTTCCAGGTTTTAATCGCTTATGGATCCAGATGGAAGTTCTCTAGATTCCTGGAATGACAGAACGTGTTAGTTATTAATTAAATGCACAAGGCAATTAGCTTCAAACCTTTATGGCAAAACATCACTGCAGCTGGGCAACATTTTGAAGAGGAACACATTTTAAGGCTCATATGTTAACAGATGATTATCAGTAACTGCCATATAATAAAGTCCTTGTTGCTTGGAAAGCATATACTTTGCCAAGAAATATACTTGGGAAAGCCTACCCATCTGACAGACTTCAAAGCAGCTTCATACTTGTTCTTCATATCATGCAATACATGTGAAGCTACATTCTGAGGAGTCCTTGGTGCTCTCTGAGTTTGTTTGTTCTCTTACAGGCATTTCGCTACCCAAACAAGGTAAGAGCATCAATACTGGACTAGTTTGAGTAATGAAACATCGGCAAGGAAACAAGCAAGTTCAGAGAGCACCAAGGATCCCTCATGTCAACCCTGAGTTACAAATATTTTCCTTTATTAGGAGTTACACTCTTCCATAGATATTTAAGGGAAGGAATATTTGTGCCTACAATAGATAGCACTGGATTTTTTCGGTGTCAGTCTCTAGCGTACCACAAACATATATGAACATAAAAAGAACTAATTGTTTGAATTATATTTTAGGTCATCTCCCAGAAATACGGTGGCTATAAGTGAAGCCCATTACAGAAGCCATAACCGAAACATCTGCTACATGTACTTTGCCATAAAAAAAAACAGATTTGTGCCCCCAAAGCACAACATAAATTACATTTATTTATCTAACTTTTATAGCTGCCCATTTCACTAGCAAGTGACTACAAAACTGAAACCAATAGTATACATTATGCATAAAAATATCTCAGGGGTAGGTAACTTCAAAACGTAAAAAATTAGCACACACTGATGAGCAAGCATGCATGAAGGAAATGTCCAGTAGGTTATTTGGGAACCCCTAATTTATGCTGAGGCTAATGAGGGAGCTATTAAGTAGGGCTTAGTACATGTGTCAGCAACCTGTGGCTCCAGAGCCGCATGCGGCTCTTTGGGCCTTCTGCTGTGGCTCCCTGTTGGGTGATCCCACCACTGGCTGGCCCGGTCCCTCGCCCTCCCCTCCCAGTCACTTTTGCTTGGCCTGAGAAGGTAAGGGCAGCAGTGGGAGATGAGAAGCGGCCAGGACAGAGACAGAGAGATACAGAGAGAGAGGGAAGGGGGAGGGGGAGAGAGAGACAGAGACAGAGAGAGATCAAAAGGCTTCTGTGGTTCCCAGTGTTTTTTAACAACCAGTTCTCTCCCTAATGCTGAGTCGGCATGGCTAGGGGAGTCATGTGACAGGTGGAAATGAGTGACGTTGAGTTGGCCACAGCCACCCAGGTTTTGTGGCTCCCGGTGTTTTCTTTTCTGTGGGAAATGGGTCCAAATGGCTCTTTGAGTGTTTAAGGTTGCAAACCCCTGGCTTAGTGAAACATTCAAACAGATCCTTTGGATGTTTTATTTGTAAGTGTAAATGAAATACTGCTGTCCAAAAATTTTAGACTCATACAGTTGTTCTGAAAGTTGTCCTTGCATGTGAAGAAAGCCAGGCTAAACATTTGAAGCAACCACATGAAATCTGTAAAAGTCACAGCAGTCCTATGTGAAGAGATAACTAAATAGATCATTCATAAACAACTTCAATTGATCTCCTTATTAAAAGAAATCAGTCAGGATAGATATTCAGAGAAATAAACACTTCAGATGATAAACAAGGTGTTGCAAACAAGCTAGAGTTTATGAAGCAACTACATTGCAGTTGTTCTAATTCTGCTTAATTCTCATACTGCAAGTTTTCATACATCAGAGGAAAAAATAAATGTATTCTGTTTATAACATTTATAGGCTGCCTATCTTACCTCAAGGTAATTCTTGGCAGCTTAACATAATAAAAAATAAAATTATATACATTAAAATCATAAATACTGTAAGTTAATACAAATCAAAACACTGTGGGCCAAATAAAAGATAGGGAGCGCAGGACCAGAGAGGAGGAGGTGGGATCGGTTGTTAATCTATCAACCACTCCTACTGTGATACTTCCCCATTGGAGTCCTAAGCTAATTGGCGGAGCCAGGTCTTTAGGCTCTTCCAGAAGGTCAGGAGGGTTGGGGCCAACCTCACATCCAGGGGCAAGATGTTCCACAGGACAAATTCAAAGGCAGAGAAGGTCCTGCTCCCCAACTGGAAGAGTTGGTTGATAGGGCTTGCTTCCTCTGTCAACACAAGTGTGGCACAGGGGTGGGTTCTACTTACATTTCCTACCAGTTCGGAATCATTCCGGAAGTGGGCATGTGTGCACAAACATTACTTCTGGGTGAATACCCTCTGCACATCCGCAGAAGGCTTTGCACATGCGCAGAGGGTTGTTTTTTGGCCAATTTTCAGAAGACCAGTTCAGGGGCATATCCATCCGTCTGTCACTGCCAGTTTGGTGAGTGGGTGGAAATTCCTGCTACCAATTCTAGCAAACCAGTCCGAACCGGCAGAAACCCACCTCTGATGTGATAGGTCAATTCCAGTGGGATGAGATAGTCCCTCGAGTAGCCTGGGCCCATATCATAAAGGACTTTAAAGGTGATTACCACAGTTGTATATGTAATGTGCTTTTTTATTGAATTTGCTAGGATTAAACATTTTCTTGCACAGAACTATCTATATCAGAGAAGTTTGAAACTGAGGCTTAGTGAAGTTTCCCAAAAGGATCTACTTACTGTCTAGGCAAATGAAGTATAGGCAAACTTTGTGGAGAAAGCATACTATAGCTAGGACATCACTATCAAGAAGGTTATTTGTTTTCCAATTGGTGATGGTCATCCACCAGAAACCTTTCCACTGAAGATGAGGATGCAGTGTGATACCCTAAAACCTAAATGTGAATACCTGTTATTGAAACTAGAAAAAAGTGTAGCAATTTTGAAGCTGGAGCTGTCCAATAAAATGCTTTACATATGTCATATTGTTCAATGAAATGCCTTTTGGGGGGTGGGGCAGAGGGTAGTGTCAACAGTGGTTCTTGGGAAGAAAAAAACATGGACACAGAAGAAAAAAATTAACGGGGAGTAATAAATGCAATATATTAAAGCATGATAAAGCTGCAGGTGAAGGTATAACTAAAAATGGTAAAAAATAAACAAACTGATTTGATCATGGAGTCACTCTGCAATTTGTTTAACATGTGTTAAACAAACATATGTGCACATGATTATTGAATAATGTCATTAATGTACAAAACAAAATGCAAGAGTGAAAAGAAAAAAATTCTGTATGAGCACAATCAAAAACTGACTCAATTCAAGGTGGATATAAGATCCAGATAGAACAGCTCAAAGGCACGTCTGTCCAAGATGGGACCAAGTCAAAAAGCAGGAGGACAGAAGGAAGAGGAGGAGTGTCCTTGTAAATTGCAGAGTTGGTCCTATTGGATGACAGAGAGAGCAACCCATGCCTGGATGCTATATTCACCAGAATGGAGAAAAATGTCATTAATATACAAAACAAAATTCAAGAGTGAATGCAACAAGTACAACGGGATTAACTTTTTAAGTGTGCTGGAAAAGTATTGGACACAATTCTAATTAAGAGACTACTAGAAGTGACAGTGAGAAAAATTTGGGAAGTGCAGTTAGGCTTTCTGATGGTAGGCGAGAGCTGATTCTTGAGAAGCAGATGAATATAGTACAAGAAATAAATTGTATTGTTTACTGGTAAAAGGAATGAATGTGATACGTGAATAGCTTTGCATTACAAAAAGGCTTATTCAAATATGAAGTTAAAAGTTGCTGAATGCAATAAGAGCAACGTACGATGGAAATGAAGCATGTGTCACAATAAACAGAATCTTAGTGAATGGCTAAATATTGATCAGAAGGTAAGAGAAGATATAAAGGTACAGAGAACTGATAGTGAAGGGTATTGATATAAATGTATACACATTTATAGCTAGATGACCTTTTTATATCATATGCCTTTAATTTATTTGGCTTACTATTTCTTACTTGCTTCAGGCCTTTGCATAATAGTGCTTAGCCAGTTAGGGGAAAGAATATGGTATGCGGGGTATGTATGTTTATAAAACAGCATGAAAGAAGTTTCTGTGGATTGCCTTATTTGTTAAGGGTAACATCAAAAATTTAAATCAAGTCTTAAAGTAATGAAGTCACTTTGGCTTCAATATTTGCAGTGCAAAGACTGGAAACTGGAATTCAGAGCTTGAGATCATGAATCAAAATATGCCACTGAGCCATTTTTTTCTTTTAACCACAAGAAGTTGAACAAGCAACAGTTCATATTAAAACACTATTGGGCACACAAGATCCCCAAGATTGTACCAACAAAATTTTGTGGAAAACCACATTACAGCTTTATGAGTTTTGTTTCTTTTTCTTTTTTCTCCAAAAGGAATGAATTATACAGTAGTAAATAAATGTTTCAGGCTTCTGATAAGGATCACAATTATTTTTAGTAGCTTCACAAAATACATGTTAGAGTGAGAATTCTGTAAAATGAAACTTAACAAAGGATTTTCTGAAAAACATGTAAATAAATAACAAGTCTGTGGTTATTAACACTGCTCAGTGACAAGTGGATATCATCAAGCTCCATTGAAACTACAATCCCATAGTTATATTCATCGTATACACCTAACATCTTGTCATAAGCCACAGAAAATAGATGGAGCCATCAAGAGAAAGAAGAGGCAGACTTCGATATATATATTAGTTCACATAAATAATATTACTACACTTTTAATTGGATAATGGTGTGATTTTAATACACATGAATTTATAATAGAACATTATAAAGAAGAACATTTAATAGCTGCTGCCACTGCCAAACTTCCTTTTTATAAAGGCAAAGTCATAAAACTAATATAAATGAAAGCTACACTATACAACATCAAAAAGTATTAATATTGCAGCATATTGTTGCAAGAAAAATGTATGAAAAGTATCAGCACTGAGATAGTACTGATCTTCAGCCAGTTATATAATTTATAAGTAGTTTTCCTCAGTTCTTATGCTTTCAGATACATTGACCAAATATGAATTGAAAAGATGACAGCCTTTAATAATGAACTGATTGAACATAAATTGCATGATTTCCTCAGATAGACCTGCAATGCATACAGATGTATTTATCCAGGTAGCATACAGATGTATTTATCCAGCAGTGAAAATAACTTAATTCTGGAGGGGAAAAGAAGACAATGCTGGGCCTGGGCTACTTTTGAAATTAACACCTGTAATTGATGTTTTATTTTTCTTAATGCATAAAAACTTGAATCACAGGTTTGGCAGTAAATAAATGAAAAATGCTATTTGTCTATGGAGATTCTCAGTCATCCAGGTCATAGCTGTCCCAAAAGTGCTTTTTCAAGAGGCAACTGGACTTTCTGGTTTTTCTTTGAAGACGTTTCACTTCTCATTCAAGAAGCTTCTTTAGCTGTGGTTGGAGAATGCAAAAAGAATGCAAATGACCGGCTGTCTGCAAAGATTATAAATACTTCCATTCTCCACCATCCAGCCATTGCTGAAGAATCTTCTTGGATGAGAAGCAAGACATCTTCAAAGAAAAAACAGAATGTCCAGTTGCCTCTTGAAATCTTTGGGGGAAATGCTACTATTCTATCCTTCACTCTACATAAAAAGCCACAATACTTGATGAAGAAAAAATTAGAAAGTGCTATTTTAGTCAGATTGTGGTTGAATGTAGGTGAAGTAGCTCTGATAACTGTTTTGCTTTTGTTAACATGGTAGCAGTTTGTCATTGCTTTCTTTCTATTCTAGCACAGGGTCCTGAGAAATCCTAATGATCTTCCCCTCTAAGTTTTGTCTCCAAAAGTTGTGAATGCTCCAACACTAGAAGTTTTAAAGAAGATGTTGGATAACCATTTGTCTGAAGTGGTGTATAGTTTCCTGCTTAAGCAGGGGGTTGAACTAGAAGACCTCCAAGGTCCCTTCCAACTCTGTTATTCTATTCTAAGTAACATTCAGAGCCAATTCTGCAAAAGGTTTTGGAGATCTACCAAAACCAACTAGGAATCTGCTTTAAAAATAAGTAGCAGAATTAGTTATATAGAAATTAAACATAATATTCAGTTCCAACCATCCTTGGCTACTAAACAGTTCAATTCCCTCATTCTCCAAATCTGTAAATAAACATTCTTTCGAAACATTTTCAAAGAAATGAAACTTGAGAAGGAAGTATCTTTAGACAAGGGATGAATTACTGCACACTTAGCTCTATTCCTGAGCTTATGCCTTTTCTTCTAGCCCTTCACATTTTGGAATCAATGACTTCAGAAAGACCTTACTTTGTCCAGGCTAATTTCAGAACTCTGGATGGCACAACTGTACATAAACCTAGCCAAGCAGATCTCATTAAGCTGGATGGTAATTTCTAGCATGAAGTAATAGAATTGAGTCCTTTTCTGCCTCTCATTCCTGTACCCTACCATATTCCTCACAGATGCTTTTCCTCTGTCTAAAGGGAAAGTTGAAGGGGGCTACTGGGGAATAATGGCAGTTCCACAGAAAAAGCTCAGTAATGCTCTCCTTTTCTCTTTTCACATTATTATATCTAGCTAAGCCCAGATTTGGCAAACTGCATCAAGCATACTTGACTGTCTTCCATGATGAAACAAGCAGCATCTGTTTCTAATTCAACATGTACAGAAGTGATACTCGTACGATGCATCCTTGCAACCATGAAGTTCAGAGGCAATTCAAAAACAATGTCTGCAGACACCGAGACACAGTTAATAAAAGCAAATCCCCTAAATGAAAAGTATCAATGTTCCATGCAATGTTAGCCTGATCCTTTACCATTGAGAAATTAATCTCAAAACTTAAGAGGTAAGAACAACATGGATTTATAATAAAGTACAAAAACTTTTCAAACAAATGTAACATATAAAATTCACCCATCTGACCTTGACAATAGAGATTTATATTTATTCTTATAGGAATCTGACTATAGCAAATATTTCTCATGTGCTTTATATTTGTATTTTGTTAGAGGAAAGATATTCTTATTAAAAATACATGTAAAGAACTAAAATGAAAACAAAATGATTACCAGCAAAACCAGCCACCGGCTTCAGCTTCATTTGTCCAAATAAAGAGCAGCTATTTATTTAACTTTGTAATATGTACGGTTTTGTTTATTTAGATAAGAGTCTTTCTGGAATCCTTTTGGCATCCCCAGCATTTTCAATTCAAAATCATCAACATCAGGTTTTATATGGACTACCTGATGCCTAAAGTAAACATTGGTACAGATGAAAGCTTAAAGAGCTTAGCAGACCTGGAGTGAGTGTGCTGGTCTTATTTATTTGGAAGCTTATTTTTGCTAATAGTTAATCTGGGGAGCAAATGCTCTCAAACTGTGAAATAAATTCACCGAAATGTTTGGTACATCCTGGTGACATAAATTGCTTACATAAGTCCAACTTAAAGTGCCAAATAAAGTCTGCTTTTACCACTGAAAAATCCACATTTAAAGATGAGCCTTTCTTACCATTAGCAAAAGTCAGAGGGATATTTTAAAAGTCTTGTGTCCCTTCCCCCAATTGTTATCTGAACTACAATATATCAACTTTAATCCTTTTTTGAACTATCAAGATCCTTTAATAAATATATTTTTCTTCTATTCAATCGTATCTGATTCTTGCAGACTACCTTGACAAGTGCCTGCCATGTTTTTGGGCAAGGTTTTTCAGAAATGGTTTGCTATTGCCTACTCCTGCTTAGAACTCCTTAAGCAGGAGTAGTCTCCCCATTTTTAGCAACCCCAGTACTGGGATTGAGTGACATCTGGAAAGAATAAATTTTCTTAAATGAATAAAATACTTCACTTTAATTGCAATCTTCAATGGAGCATTCTTTGTTGCACCGTATCAACTTCTAGATCCTGTACTGCACTAAAGCATTCACTTTACCAGTTTTCTACTGTCTTCTGTATCCGAGTTGCACATCTACAGAATACATTTTTTGTTGAAGCAAAGCAATTTGGGGAAACAAAAAGAGTTTGCCAAGATGCTGCACTTTGGGGCATCCTTGTTAAGATACCACATTATTTCAGCAGGTCCAAGTTGAAATAACTATAAAATGTTGCCCTATCACATGACCTTATTCTATTGTCAATTTCAATTGTCTGAGTCCTCAAAACCAGTATGAGACTAGCTTATACATATCTTCATTTCTGCTTACCTCAATGTATTGAGAAGTGGAAGACAATAACATGGATCAATCAGAGCTCCCACCAGCTGGCTAATATAAAATATTATATTTATTACTTGACTTGCATTCAGGAAGTAAGGCAAGGTAATAGCTCCTGCCAATGGAGAAACAAGTTCAGCACTTTTAAATATTGCAAAAGGAAATAGTACGTTCACTGTCATTTTATGTGCATTGTAGCTGAGGTAAAATAAATAAAATAAATGAGAGAATCTGCTGACATTGTAGGATTACAGAGATATAGATACAGAGTTACTTTTAAACTGATCTATAATCTGCATTGGGAGGTACTGGGAGTTTGATAAGCATACTATTATTTCTCAGAAAATATGGCATATTCCACACAATTTTAAAATTAACAGTTCCTTGAGAGAGTTAATGATAAAAAATATTATGGCTGGGAGGTGTGACATTTATACATTTGTCATATCTGTTGGGTCAAGTCTTCAAACAACAAGAGCATTTGAAAGATCTAGTAAAGGAATGTTCTGCCAATAGAAGAACTAGGAAAAAAGATAGAAAAAAAGTGGGAAATGGTGATACATAATATAACATCATATAATCAGATTCCTTTCAATCAAATGTAGACTTACAACATTATTGTACAAAGTTAGAACAATTCTAGCTAATTTGTGAACTACTAATTTCAATCAAAACTCCAAAAACACATTCCTAATCTCCCTCTTTTTTTCTCCCTCCCTCTCTCTCTCTCTTAAACACACATACACACACCCTTGAAACATGAAATGACTAGAGGTAGGATGAAGCACTGCATTAAATTCTGACAATTTTAATAAGCCAAGCATGTAAAGTAAGAACATTCAAAGCTAAAAGCTAAAGGTAAAACAGCTTGCAAAAATAGAAGAGCAGAGATTTAATTTTATTTTCATAAATTACCAAAGGAACAATACAATAAGGATATGCAGAAGAAAATCAGCTAGAACACAACACTGTAAATATAGTAACCCATACTTAATTGAGTAGATAGTTAAAAACAGTTTAGGAGATTAAATGAAATTCCTTTGGAGAACATGTTTCCTTCTAAAATTTGAAATAAGCAGCTAAGTATGCTTAGGAGCTTCCTAAGACTTTGCTACAATAATCATTTGGTTTTATGTACCATTGACTATGGTCTACCTCACCAAACCAGTATGCACCAGTCATCATTAGTTCAGTTTCATCTCAACACAGTCCAAACTCCACTATGTAGGTCTGTTTAGTCTTCAGATAGCATTACAGAGATGAAAAACTAGGCATTTTTACCAGAAAACATTCATTCATTCATTCAGCCTGACAACTATTTAACTTGCTTATTTATGTGATTTTGGTCTAAATTCTCCCTTGTCTTCCTATTACAAATTTACAATATGTTAAGTTCACAAAATTCCAAGTGACAACAGAAGAAGAAATGGTTAACAGGATTGGATCTACTCTCCTGGTTTAGAATCAAAGGATTTCCTGTCTTATCTCTACCTTTCTATCATTATCGCAGTGTCGTAATGGCAATCTGTTCCTCCTAAAACATGATTTTTAACATTTTCTGGGGTTGCAAAAAAAAAGATAAAAAGAAACCTACCCTGTCAAAGAAAACTGCACTGTGAAAATGGAAGGAAGAATTTTGATGAATGAAACTCCTACCACATGTTTTTGTTGTCCCTATTTCTCAATGTTAATGTCACAATATAATGCTTGTATTAGAGAACTCAAGTGACCTATTTTTTCTTCTAATAATCTCTCAAAGGTATTATTCTCCAATATAGCATCATCCTTAGGCTACACCTTCCTTAATTGCCAGTCAGAATGGCTATGACTAGGAATTTGGGGATTAGTATAGAAGGAAAATCATGAGAGCAAATGTTTATTAATTGAAAGCAAGGGCATTACAAAGCACTGTTCCATGGTTGAGAGGTTTAGGTTTTTTTTTAAAAGCAAGGAAAAAAGGATCTAATACCATATTGCTGCTTAAAAATATTTCATTATCCCACACAAACTGACATTTTGTACCAGAAATTTGCAAAGATACGCTTGCTGTCTAGTTTGTTCAGCTTGTTCCAACATTTGATCTACTACTATTAGAAATTATTTTCCCATTTACACATTGAATCGCTAAAAATCCATTGTACAAATAACTCTCTCTTGCCTCTGGTTCCTGAATAAGTGAATAATGAAGTTTCCTTAATAGTGGCTAAAAGTAATGTTTCTTGACAAACAAGATTAGGATTACAATCAAAATGTGTGTTTATACTGAAGTTGTACTAGCAAAGAAGTATTTCTGAAACTAAACTCACAAGAGTCTTTTTTGTAAATCTCTCTTCTGTTGTAAATCTCTCTCTTTTAGATCACATACTGTACATGTTTGTCAAAAATATTAGCAAAAAAAAAAAGCCCTTAAAGATACACAATGCGGGACTATATTTTTAACTCCCAAACCTATTTTTTCAGGTTTATGCATCTACAATGTAGTACACTGAGAAAAGTTACATCAATCATGCTTAAAAATAAATCATGTTTGATGCTACAATTGGTCATCAACTGCATAGGCCCCAGTTTGGTTCTATATTTCTAATCTAAACCAACTCCCAGACCTTATGTGGAGGCATTCACATATATCTGTTGACTGAACTCAGAAGCTAAAGGCAAACTCTACTTCTATATGAATTATGAAACAGGCTTCATTTTTTAATCAATACCTCCAGACATTGCTATAAAGATTTTGCTTCCTCCACTAATCTTACTTTATGGACTGCTTCCTCTCATGTAAAGTTACCAAACAATTAAAGAAAGTTTCTGAGGCATTAATGTGATTCTGAAAAATTGCCCAGTTCAAGACCTGTCAATCATTTTATTTATTTATTTAATTTATCAGCCACCCATTGTGCTGTCATGCAACAATCTTATTTCAATGACTCCCTTCAAAACTAAAAAAATAATTCATCTAAAATCAGTCATTTCAGTTAGCATTATTGTTAATGTTGGATATAATATATACTTTAATCTTCCTAATAATTTTTTTCTTTTCGTATTTCAGATATTTATATGTGCACACACATTCTGAAAGTCCATTCTGAAAAAACAGACAAGAAGAGAAAAATCTATCTAGCTTTCTTAAGTGTAAGTAAAAATACCATGATAAAACAACAATCCACATGCTTGTGATGAAGATATTATTGCTAATGTATTTTAGCAATGCCTCCATGAAAATCTGGACAGCTCTTGGATTGCAAGCATAATATTATGATGTATATTTAAATGTTCTTAAATTGGTTCCCTCCCATCAACAAATTTTCTAAGAAATGTGAATTATTATTTAAATTCATTAGTCACCCAACTGCAATGGACTTAAGCTATACATGAACTGAATTCAAACTATATTGGCTTAAGAAATATGAGTAACCTGTGAATATGTGGTTTCTTCCAGCATTCAGAGACATTATCTAAAACCTGTAAAACACCCAGTCTAACAAGTTATCTTTCCTCCTATCCTCTATATCAGTGATGGCAAACCTTTTTTTGCTCGGGTGCCAAAAGGGCGTGCATGATAGTGCGCAGGTGCCCACACCCATAATGTAATGCCTTCCCCCATGCATGCTCACACAACCACCACCATCCGTACTGCCCGCCCCCCCATGCATGTGATAGGCCTCACTGAAGCCTCTGGACTTCTGGTAGGCCCGTTGGGACATTTTTCGCCCTCCCCAGGCTTCAGGAAAGCCTCCAGAGCCTGTGGATGGTGAATACGGGCTCCCCCGCCCTCTGGAAGGCCAAAAATCATCTGGCCAGCTCTGGAGCTGACATAGGGAAACACGACGCATGTCCTCAGATGCCACTTGTGGCACGTGTGCCATAGGTTCACCATCACGGCTCTATATTAAAGATTTAATTCATGACAAATTTTATGGTTGTACTGGTAGTCCTTGACTTATAATTATTTGTTTAGTGACCATTCGAATTTATAATGGAACTGAAAAAAGTGACTTATGACCGGTTTTCACACTTGCAACTTTTGCTGCATTGGCCATGGTCATATCATCAAAATTCAGGCACTTGGCAATGGGCATGAATTTATGACGGCTGCCCTGTCTCAGAGTCACATGATCACCATCTGCAATCCTCCCAGCTGGTTTCTGACAAGTGAACTCAATAGGGGAAGCCAAATTCACTTAACAACCACATGATTCACTGAACAACGGCAGTGATTCACTTAACAACTGTGGCTACAAAGGCCGTAAAATGGAACATGACTCACTTAGCAACTGTCTTGATTAGCAAATTTGGGGCTCAGTTGTAAGTTGAAGGTTACCTGAAATAGCAAAGCCAACACTCACCCTTTTTTCTTTTTTAGATTAAGCAATCAACCATAAGAGAGAGTTCTGGAGAACTTAAAAGCAAGTTTGATATTTTGTAATATTTATAGTTTGTATTACTTTATGAGGATCTTGGATATATTTTTTCTCATGGGCAAGAAATTCAGTTTGCTTTTTGATTGATTGTGGGCCACCAAGTCATTGCCAACTGTTAGCAACCACATAAATAGGTTAGATTATCCATGACAGTTTGACAAGTAAACAGAGAGTGGATTGTTTCTTTGTACTGTCCCAATTACTTTAGATCTAGTATTAATATTTCAATAGCACTAACTTATTCAGGAATATAAATCCTGGTTTCCCTCATTTTTGCACCCTTGCATCATGTTCTAATCTAACTGGATTAGAACATTGATTTTGAACGGTGACCGCTGTTAAAACTATTAAGTTTCTAAATCAACAGAGTAAATGCTCTGCAATTCCCTTACAAACGCATACATACTATGTCATGCTCTATCTCTGAATGGTTGCTATCATGCAATCAGTTACATCTCTCAAAATATTCATCACTGAAAAATGATTCTAGTCAGATGAGACTGACTAGTATAAAAGGCATCCTGTAGCTACAAAGTGGTCTGATAACAAAGATTAAACTATATCATTTCTGCTGAGGACTCAGAAGGGCTTAGACAAAGAAGAATGCCTCTTTCATTTAGCCAAACAAACCTTCTGCCTCTTGGTGATAACTTGAATCTTTCCTCTTTTTTTTTCTTCCTTGGGAGAAGGAATTTTCAAACTTCTCTATTTCCTTCTTGTTCTGTTTGTGCACTAGAGGGATAAAAAAAAGGAAAGATAAGTGAATGAATAAATTCCAAAGTTTTAGTCAACTGCTACAAATGGACATTTCTATGTCACTGTGAACTTCAATCATGATGTCTTTTGGAAAGCTTTACAGACAGTTATTCTGCTCAACTCCCCGTCTACAAAACAGTTTGCCCGCATGCTTCTGAACCCCCTCCTCACTGAAAGTTTTTTTTCAGAGTTGTTAAAATATTACTCTGCCAGAACATTTGGGAGACAGCTCTGACCCTGGTGGATGGCTCCGTTAACCCCTTCCCTTCTCCTTTAGAGTTAGAACTTAAGACTGTTTCAAAGCTTTTTTTTAAAGCCTCACTCAATGTTTGTGACAATAAAGTTGCATAAAATATCAGTAAATGAATATACCTGGTACAACCCACACAATCCATTGTATAGGCATCATTGCCTTTCAAACCTTAACAATTTTATTCATTTACTATAAAGATGTTAAACCACAGTCCCTCCTACCCATCCACTTTTTTAGATTCCATTACTTTACTCTATTACAATGCATCATGTTTGACCAAACTGCGACCTTCTTGTACATTGTTTTGATCCTTTTGTTTCCCTCCCCCAAAAAAACATATGAGGCTGTGCTGAAATTTTAATTTTGTTTAATATAAAACTCTTTATTTAATTTCTATGGATGTTCATGTGAACCAAGTGACTTTGGGTGGCTTACAGTTCTAAAACAATAAAACGCTTCAAAACAATAAAAACACACAAACACCAAATTGTTTTTAGTAGCCGAGCTAATCAATGAATTAACAGTAGAATCAAGAAATGGGGCCCTTAAATACATTTGAGGCCCCAGGCATGGCTACACAGTCAGGTTTTTAAACAATTATGAAAGGCCAATGAGGTTAGGGCCATTCTAATCTGTGAGGGCAGAATATTCCATAGGTCAGGGACTACAGCGGAGAAGGCTTATCAGTGCTTTGACACTGTTTGACTAATGCCAAACAAAGAAGAGGGGTCAACTTATTTTTTAAAGCACCAGAAGGCAAGAGAAGAAACAGTGAATGGAAACTAATCAAGGAGAGAAGCAACCTTAAGGAGAAACTTTTTAATAGTGAGAACTATTGGAACAGCTTGCCTTCAGAAGCTATGGGTGCTTTAACACTGAGGGATTTTAAGAAGCGACTGGACAGCTACTTGTCTGAAATTGTGTAGGGTCTCCTGCTTGAACAGGGAATTGGACTAGATCAGTAATGGCTGATCATCGTGTCCCAAAAGGGGAGGGAGCATGGGGGGTTGTCACATAATTCCATGTACCCCACCGTGCATGCCCACATGACACTCCTGGCATGCGATGGGATGCCCGTTTTTTGCTCTCCCCAAGCTACAGAGCCTTTCTAGGAGCGTGGGGAGGGCGAAATGGCCTCCACCTCCCCCACCCCGGAGACTGGAAATGGCCGACTTCCGGTTGGACCGGAAGGCCCGTTTTTTTGCTCTCCCCAAGCTACAGAGCCTTTCTAGGAGTCTGGGGACGGCGAAAATGGCCTCCCCCCTGGAGGCCCTCCAGAGGCTGGAAATGGCCTGTTTTGTTGGCAAACTAGTCCTCTTTTATTGCCATTCCTCCATTGCCTATTTTAATTGCAACTCTTTTTTAGACCCAGTCCACATATCCAGCTTAGCCATGATTTACTTAATTGTATTGAATAATGCACAGTTGGGTGATTTTAATTATATCACATTTTGTTATAAATGTTGATTGACAAATTAAAATTACTTGACTTACACAAAAGGCAAGCAAATAACATTGCATGTTATTGTGATTTCCTGCCATCCTTCAATTTTTTGTAAAACATAATCCACACAAGAACATAAAAATCCTCTGTATACACAATGTGACCATAGGTCCAGATAGCCCAGTAATGTCCAGGACAATAATCCAGATCTTCAGGAAGGAGTTCTATCTACAGACATTGGAGATGGACTTGTTGCATCTCAAATGTATGCTCTATAATAAAACATGCCAGCATCATGAGTACTAAACAATAATCTGCATTTGCTTTTTCTACTAGATCTTGGAGTAAGGATTTATCACAACTGTTCTTTGAAAGCACCTTGATTACTGATGACAATCAGGAGAACAGGAAGGTGGCGGCGGCAGCAGCAGTAATAGTAGTATGGGTAGTAGTAATAGCAGCAAGAGCATTTCTCTCATTTGTGCACAAACTAATCAGAATGTTAACAGCTTTGAAAAATAAGCAAGGGACCATTCTAAGACGCTTGTGGGGAGGTTCATATCAATTCAACTGGAAATATTCTCCTTTTTTTGATCCTGCAAAGTTCCTGCCATTCCAAAGCCAGTGTCAGTTGAAACAGCTCCAAACCGATGAACTACCTGAAAAGGCTGTATTCAATTCCCATTTCCCATAAGAGATGTGGTGGTGCAGTGGTTAGAATGCAGTATTGCAGACTAACTCACTGCTCTCTCCAAGAGTTCGATCCTGACAAGGTTCAGGGTTGACTCAGCCTCCCATCCTTCCAAGGTCAGTAAAATGAAGGCCCAGATTGTTGGGGGCAATATGCTGAGTCTGCAAACTGCTTAGAGAGGACTATAAAGCACTATGAAGCAATATATAAGTCTAAGTGCTAATGCTATTTGTTTTATTTACCTCTAAATTATTGAGAGTACAGAAAAATCTTTGTGAACAGGGCATTCATTGCCCTGATATAAGCATTTGTGTGGATCTGAAGGTTTTGTTTCATCAATTTGCAAGATGTAATGTGTTCCTTTTTAAGAAAAACAACAACAACATGGGCATTACACCAAGTCAAACTAAAAAGAAACCCAAGCATTAAGCATGTCTCATACATTAAACAAATGTAAGAGGTTTCTTGACAGTGAAATATTATATTTTCAATGTAACTAAGTTGAAGCTCCTGAATATCAAATTTTAATTCCTTATAGGCTTTGAAAGTTCTAACTGCATTTAAGGTAATATTTTCTGCCTACCATCCTTAAGAAGATTAGGTTATTACCAACAAGAAATAAATCCAGCATTTTAATACTAATTCCTACTGAACCAAACCTACATTATTCAGGGAAAAGCATGAATTTCTTCCTTATTCATATTCTGCTGTATGCAGTCATCCAAACAATAAATACCCAGTGTGAAACTTTGGTATGCATGAGACAGATATTCTGACAATGGCTGCTACAATTATGCAAAGTGAAGAGAGATGATATTGGCAGCAAAATCTAACCATTCCAGTTTCTAGGCAGACATATTACAAAAAGGGATTAATATGTCTCTTCGTTCCTGATCTTTCCTTTCTGCTTTAGATGGCTCTTTAGGCTTGGTAGATTTAGTCTGGCTCTTGCCCTTCCTTCTAGTGGCTCTGAGAGGTATGGCCTCAGACAAGGCTGTCTCAAAGGAATCCTCCCTAATCACCTTGACCGCCATTTTGGAAAGGCTGCTTTCCTGCTTTTTTCCTTAGAGCCAAATTATCCAATATAAACACTGAGAAGCAACAGCTGCCCTTAAAGAAATACTGATCCCAGCAAGCCCTTTTTTATTTGGCCACCTGCAGCCCCATTAAAGGCACTCTCCAGTTGCTACAATGCAAGGAGAGGCAACGATAAGCTCAAAGGAAAAAAAGGGGCAAAACTGAGGCTTTTTAAAAGCACGAGGCTTCCTTTATCACCTCCACTGGCTGGGCTTAAAGGGCATTGGCTGGGAAACCACCTCTGGCTAAGAAGGGGAGCGCTAAGCTCCATAAGCGCTGTGGTGCTTTGAATAATGTCAGGTGGCTCTAATAATGGCTAAATGGCTGCCCAACTCACCCTTATGTGGGGAGCGCAGATCTCCACCCAAAATGGCCACCTGCCTCTTTAATGCTTTTTGGGAGCACGAAGCTCCACCAACAGCATGCAATTCTCCTTCTAAAGGGGTCGAAAAGCGTCTTAATTGTCTTCCCTGGGCTTAAGAAACAGAACGCCAAGCTCCCCAGCTGTTCCGGAGCTGTTGTTGCTCCATGGAATCCACGAGGTCTGTGACTTTATTTTTTTTTTACCCCAGGGAAGCCTAGCCCGTGACTAGAGCCTAAGCTCCACCCACCAGAAGAATGTAGCAACTCTTCTATAGAGATTAGAGTTGCTGCCCTAACTCACTGTGCTGTTTAACTTGGTGAAATTCAGTGAAGAAGAATCAGGAATGGAAATTTCAAGAGCTACTCTCGGCACGTCTGTCCAGACTGAAGGACTGAGTCAAAAGCAGGATTGCCTAGCAACAGAGGTGGGACGTTACAACTCTTACAGACTCAAGTCCAATCAGCTGAACGGATATGAATAACCCATTCTTGGATGCTATCTCCACAATCACGGAGAATGCTCCTTATTCTCTTATTAATTCATAAAAGATAAAAGTAAATATTTTCCCTATCAAATCATGTCCAATTCTAAGGGTGTGCTGATCATTGTTTTTTAGCTGAGGGAATCGGCATTTCCGTATCTATGTTAATGACATCACGCCACAGCACACAGTGTGTAGTGAAACACAGAATGTTGTTAGCTTCCCACTAAAAATAGTACCTATTTATCTACTCACATTTTCATGCTTTCAAACTGCTAGGTGAGCAGGAACAAGAACTGGAGCTTGCCCCATCATGCAGCATTAGGGTCTTGAACCTGGGTTGTTAACTTTCCAGCTGACATGTTTAGTTTCTTAATTGCTGAGCCATCACACTCCCAATTCAGTCACAAATAATAGTGCAATTCTTGCCACCAATTCTTCAGGTAACCTTTTCATGTTTGTAATCTGAGATAAAACATTGTTCTGCCTTGGCTCCATCATAGAAAATATGGCATTCTGTGTGATGTACTAGTTACAATAGGGACCGGGGAGACCTAAGTTTAAACCAGCCTCAATCATGAAAGCTGATTGAGTTGACTTTTGGACTATCCCTCATCACTCAGTCCAGTTTATTCTATTCTGCTTATATAAGCTGCTCTGAGTCCCTGCAGGAAAAGTAGGATATATGTCAAAGAAACAAACAATACTTATTACAACATTATTCTGCTAGGAAACTAAGGAACAGTTGGAAATGAAAGCTTTTTTCCTTTAACATAGTTTTAAATCCCAAATATTTGGAAGAATTATTGGCTCCTATATTATTGTGATAAAATAATTGTCATCTTATTCTATTTGTTACTATTTATAAACCACCTAGAATCTCTCTAGGGAGGCAGGGATAAACCACATGAATAAATAAGTGCAATATTTGACCAACCTTTTGAAAAATGTCCTCTCTAAGCATTCAGTCAACACACAAAGGCAGTGATGGAGATTTATCACTTCCATGAGAGATAGTGCAACAACAGACAGAGTGACAATCAAGACAGGTTGGTGAATGAATTTGCTCCCTAAAAATCAAGGCTAGAGATCCAGCATGTGCATACTTTTACACCACACGCAAATTGTGACTGCAGCCTGCCAAATATCACCAACTGCATGACTTCTACAAGTCCCTTATTATCTTTAAGATGCTATACCATTAAATGAAATGTTTACAAAACACTGAACATGTTGAAGGTTAAGGCAGCAGAACCATTAGCATTTTGATAGGTTTCCAGAACACATAAAAGAAGCAAGTCTTTAAAATTCATTGCCTTAAGATTAATCTTTCTCTTACAGCATTTCTTTCCCAGCTTGAGGCAGCTATTCAAGCTAGCTTACTGTTACAACACTTCTTAAACTGTCCTGTAGGGATGCTAAGACAGGAAGGTTCAACTTGCTCAGTAGTCAAGCCCCAGTTTAGAGAGAAGTATCTTCAGTTAGAATGTACTGCATATGCTCATCACAAGCAATTGACATTAAAAAAAATTAAAGGCTGATACTGCAAATGCTCTGAAGAGAAAGTGGGTGAATCTGAAACACAGAATCCAATCCACCCTGTCCCTAACTCTAACTTGAAAATAAAATTGAAGTATTACTTGTTATTCTGCCTAGCTAATTCATTAAGAAAAGTGAAAACAACCTTTATTGCTAACAGTCAGAACAAGGCAACTCAGAAACTGCAAAGTCAAAAAGTGCTGGATGACAGCTCCTTTATATAGGAGCTGTCAAACGGTTAAACCAATAACAGGGCTTTCTTTTCCTGCCTGCCAACTTCTCGCGCCTTAGCCAATCAGGTGCGACCTACTATTGGCAGGGCCTTTTGGCGTCGTTGTAAGTCGAGGACTTAACAGGTAACTGAAGCAAGCTTGAGAAAAGATGGAAGGTAAATTTTTAGCTGTTATATCACCTGCAGCGTTTTTTATCAGAGCAATCTGGTCTACCCAAATATGGGACAGAGCATACTGCTTCCCCTTTCCCCTTTCAGCCCCATGCGCAGAACCTCATTTTTGCTTCTGCACATGCACTGAAGCTAGTTTTTGACTGCCCTGCATGCGTTCAAGGTACGATCCTGAGCGAACCGGCAGTAACAAGATTCAGAACCCAACTCTGGTCAGTACATATAAATTTATCACCTGCAGTATTGGACTGAAATCATTGTAGGCTGCAAATGCTTTCTCTTCTTTTGATAGTATGGCTTGGAGAACTCAGCCATAAGGTCAATCAACTGACCGAGTGTCTCAATAAACATAAAAATAATTTTATCAACTAAAGCCACTACAAAAAGAAAAGGATATATTAACACATTATACAAACACACACAAATTCCATTCCAACATTCTAATTGTGAAGGACTTCCACCTTAACAATCTTTTATGCTTGATTTGTCCCTAGGTAACTCATACCTCTTGAGAGCAACATTCAGATCAAATAAGCTTAACCTTGCCTTGCCTTTATTACCACAACTTGAAGATGGATGCCATTTCCTATGCAACAAATGCCTTACATGATGCTCCAGAGGTGAAAGATTTAGATACTCTTCCCATAGATTTATTCTTTGTTGCTTAGTTGAGTAACTGGAAAACAGCTAAGAAACTGAAAAAAAGGATGATGCGGAGTCCTGTCACTTCAATGAGATAATCCATTTTTAAACTATATATCTTTCAGGTTGTAGATTCTTGTCACTGTCCTACGCAAAGGGATATCACAGCAAGTTTAAAACAGTTGTGATACCCCACATAACATGTAATAATACAACATGCAGAAGAAATTTGAGAGCACAACAAAGCCAATGGGAGCTGCTGTTCATGATCACATTTAGAGGCAACACCTGGCCAGAATAGAGAAGCAGGGCATACTATGGAAAATAGAGTTGGTCAATGGTTCCAAGCAGCCATCTGAGAGAGATTTGGCTGAAGTACAGCTGCAGCAGGACAGACCTGAGGCTTTAGGTGAGGAAAGAATGCAATTGCAGTCAATCAGTGATGAGGAAGAGGAACTGCCTTCTGCACTGAAACATGTAGGGCAGAGAAAAGGCAGGAGCAGTGAAGACCAGCCTAATTACTTGTGAACAGGCAACCTCCCCCCTTCTTGCTGCGTTGCACCGGAAACTAGCTATGTAGAACAGCAGATAGATGGAGGCAATGTTGGAATGTGTTATTTCCTAGCTGTGTGTTTCCTGGTCATTGGGATTTATGCCTGGCTTTGGATAGACACCTTGCCTTGATTTGTATTGTGCCTTGTGAATCCTCTTGTAGTGTGGATTTAATTTTGCCTGGTGGGTTTTTCTTGATTGGGAAACTTTCAAGGGCCTTGTGGACTCATTAGCCATTGCTCTGTGGACCAGCATTGGTCTGCTTTTGGCTGGACTTAATTGGGACAGTTCTGGGTTTTGGTGAAGGGAATTACAGGGCAATATTAATAAACCCACTAAATCACCATTATGTGAGGGAGTGAGTGGGAAAGCATTGTAGCACCATAAAATGACAATGCCTGCTAAATTTGATGTACTTTGAGGTTTCTTTGGAGCAGAGCCAGAGGTGGATTTCTACCGGTTCAGACCAGTTCTACCGAGTAGGTAGTAGGCCGCTGGTGACATCATGGAACCAGTTCTGCTACTCCATGGGCACTGCCATCTTTTTTTTTTTATGGGGGTGAAATTTTTTTATTATTATTTTTTGGGAGTTTTTTTCTTGTGCGCATGCGCAGAAGCCAGGTTTCCAGGACTGCGCATGCGTCGCCATCTTGTTTTCGGCCTTTTTTGAGAGGGGGATTTTTCAGGGCTTTTTTCTACTGCGCATGCCCACGCAGCGTGGGAGGCAACGAACTGCCGGTGAGGTAAGTTAAAACCCACCCCTCACACACACACACACAGACACACACACTCCTGGAAAGCTTGCCTGGTTATCCTGAAATGCAATTCAACAATATAGCAACATGACCCCCTTTCTCCCCTTAAGGCATCACCATGCTGTCAAGTTAGCAATCCTATGAGATCTCTTAGTTGCTAAACATACAGTTTTTCATTGGTCATTTCCAAGTTTTTCTGGGAAGGAGAAGATGGTGCTCTCTTATATAATTTGCACCATATATCTTTGGCACCTGCTTGGCAATATAAGACCTAACATTAGAAGCCAGAGCTGGAGGAGCCATTAGACAGGATCAGAGGTGGGTTCCTACCAGGGGTGAAATCCTCCCGGTTCGGCCCGGTTCTATAGAGTAGGTTGCAAGCAGCTGGTGACATCATAGAACCG
>JANHFT010003215.1:447323-462239 GCA_032467955.1 Pseudoxenodon macrops | reverse complement strand
GCAGAAACTGAGGAGGCCAGCTTTTAGAAATGCAGATTTGGTAATCCATTCAGAAAGACTGGGTCAAGACAGAAACTCAGATAAACAACAAACAAAAGGTTGACAAAAGTAGCTCAGATGACCACCTAGGATGTTCATTTCCTCTTTTGCCTATAGAGCCAGCTATGACCTCTACATAACCCCTATATGACCCCCATAGAAATCCAGAAGGTATAAAAACCCATCCACTCTAAACTCCATTTTGTCAGCTGCCCAGAATCACATGTGATTGGTGGTTCTGCTTCATCAATAAAGGGAACCTTTCTTTACAATCGGCCTCCAGCCTCCATTTTATCTCCAGTGCCTTTCTCCTGGCTTGGATTTGGACCTGGATATTTCTTCTAACACATCTTTTACTGAATCGGGTGTTACTTTCTTTTTAATTGATGCTAAGCAATTCAGGGAAGAAATGCATATTTCTGGCTTTGCTGATTAGGGATGCTGAATGCTGCACCAGGTTGGGGAACAAAGCTTCTGGCATTTCCTATAGTTTTGGCCCTTTGGTGGGGATGTAAGGATTTATTTCCACATTAAAATTCATTCACACAACAACAGGAACTTTACTGAATATGATGTATGAATTATGTTATCAAACTTCTACCTTTTTTTCTCATTTTGATATGGGATAACATTTTGAAATGAAATAAAAATATGCACGCAACCAAGAAAATAAGAAATCCATAACTAACCAATAAAGAAGTTCACCAACTACTACAATTCTTAGTAAGTTTTAGTTTGTGGGTGGCCTGGCTGTAGGCTAGGATAATGGCTTTGGTGAAAATACAGCTGATTGTAGTTTAAAACAAACAAAACAATGAAAATGAATAATTTTAGTGCACATTTCTAGGCTAATATGTATAACATTTAGGTCTGAATGAATAGGCTTTGTCTCAGTGAAGTATTTCATGCTGCAAACATGACACAATTCTTCTTTTCAAGGTAATAATATACCATAGTTTATACTATGTCACCTCTTTGTATCCCTTACAAAGTGCATGTGCAGCTAACTACTGAAAACTGTTGTAGGAAGCATCACAAGGGAGGTGAAATGCATCAATGGAATTGCCTAGTTTTCAGAAGCCAGTGTGAACCTGTTTTTATTTATTTTGATTTTTCTTTTCTGCATTTTCTATTTTTGCTTTTTATCTTTTTATTTTCTACTTTGTATTAACTGTATGTCTTTTTAATTGTAATGATTAATAAAATTAGTATATAACAAAGAAAACATGCATCTCTGCCGTGTCATCATGCAATTATACTATGTGAGAACCCTGATACTCTCTGTGCCTAGTTGTTTCCTTGCAGATGTTTCATTATCCAGCTAGGTAACATCAGCAGCTCAACTATAATATCACTGATAATGCTACCTAGTGGGGTAATGAAAGGTCTGCAAGAAAACAACTAAGCTCAGAGACCACCAAGGACCCCACTGTTCAACCCTGAAATGCACATATAGAATAGAATTCTTTATTGGCCAAGTGTGATTGGACACAAGGAATTTGTCTTTGATGCATGTGCTCTCAGTATACATAAAAGGACAAGATATATTGTCAAGAATCATAAGGTACAACACGTAATGATAGTCATAGGGTACAAATAAGCAATCAGGAAACAATATCAATAAAAATTGTAGGATACAAGCAACATGTTACAGTCCTGCAGTCGTAAGTGGAAGGAGATGGTGATAGGAATGATGAGAAGACTAATAGTAGTAGTAATGCAGTCTTAGTAAGTAGTTTGACAGTGGTGAAGGAATTATTTCTTTATCAGAGTGATGGCGTTTAGCAAAAAACTGTTCTTGTGTCTAGTTGTCTTGGTGTGTAGTGCTCTATAGTGTTGTTTTGAGGATAGGAATTGAAACAATTTATGTCCAGGATGCGAGGGGTCAGTAAATAGTTTCATATTTTCTCTTTTGGACTCGTGCAGTCCCCAATGGAAGGGCTGCAGGTGGCTGGTGTCCTTCATTCAATCATTTGTCCGAAGTAGTGTAGGGTTTCCTGCCTAGGCAGGGGGTTGGACTAGAAGACCTCCAAGGTCCCTTCCAACTCAGTTATTCTATTCCTCCCCGCACTACAAAATGGCAAAATTTTCATGGCATACTTTTGTGGCATAGACTGCTGTTTTAAAGTTGGAATAAGTGCAATTTTGTTTCAGATCAGTTTGCCTCTTTAAACCTTCCCAAAAAAGAGTCCCTCCAAATTTAGCCACACTTTGCAAACACATCTATTACATTTTGGTAATAGATGTGTTGACTGAGTGGCCTCCTACAGCCCTCCAAAATATAGGAGAGCTGAATTATATCCATTCAGATACTGACTTTTTCTTGATGTTACACCCTACTTAAGAAAGAAGAGCTTTGTACTCAGAGAATCTACTTTACCATCTTTAGGGCATCAAAATGTTCCAGACATAAATTGGAACTGAGATTGAAATCGGAACAAGTTTTGAGGTAGGCACAGAAGTGCCAGCAAACCTATTCAAAGTGAATATAAGTGTGTTTAAAGTGATTTTGACTGGCCACATATGATCATTGCTGGAGAATGCTTATGAACTGCATATCTGCTTTTCACTTATTTGAAAATTTATACCACTGCTGACTGTATCATGTGAATGCAAGTGTAATGCATCCATATTTTAGGATCTTAATCATTTATGCTTATGAAAGAGACTAATGTATATTTTTCCAAGCAAGATTCCCAGTAGTTGACTCTCAGGTAAATATGTCACCTGGTGTTCCCTTCCCTGGATTTTGGTTTGAGGGGGTTTACTTCCTCCCTTGCTTGCTTCCCTCCCATCTGCAATCCAAACATATTTTTTATTTTTATTTATTTATTTATTTGTCAAGCATATATAAGATTACAGAGAAAGTATAAATATGATTGTGAATACATGAATGTATAAACATGGTTATGAATACATGATATGGTTACGAACACATGGGGAGATTAAGACAGGGATGGTAGGCACATTGGTACGCTTATGTATGCTCCTTATAGACCACGTAGGAATGGGGTGAGGTCAACAGTAGATAGTCTAAGTTTAACATTTTGGGGTTTTGGGGAAGAAACCAGAGTCAGGTAGTGCATTCCAGGCATTGACCACTCTGTTGCTGAAGTTGTATTTTTTGCAATCGAGTTTGGAGCAGTTTACCTTAAATTTGTATCTATTGTGTGCTCATATATTGTTGCAATTGAAGCTGAAGTAGTCATTGACAGGTAGGGTATTGTAGCAGATAATTTTATGTGCTGCACTTAGGTTAGACTGAAAGCGATTTAGTTCTAAATTGTCTAAGCCCAAAATTTCAAGTCTGGTGGCATAAGGTATTCTGTTGCGAACAGAGGATTGGAGGACTCTTCTCATGAAATATCTCTGGACATTCTCAATTGTATTAATATGTAGTGTAGGTTCCAGACAAATGAACTGTATTTGAGAATTGGTCTAGCAAATGTTTTGTATGCTTTAGTTAGAAGTATAATATTACCAGAGAAGAAGCTACGTAAGATTAGGTTAAGAACTCTTAATGCCTTTTTGGCAATGTTGTTACAGTGGGGCTCTAGCACTTAGATCATTAGAGATGAGTACTCCAAGGTCCTTAACAGAGTGAGGGTCATCTACAAGGTCATGTCCATCCAACTTGTATTTTATGTTTTCATTTGTTTTGCCAATGTGTAACACAGAGCATTTGTTGGTTGAGATTTGAAGTTGCCACTTGGTTCACCATTCTGATACATAATCAAGGTCTTTTTGAAGGGGAGCAGCATTGTCTGTGGTGTTGAATAGTTTTACATGATCAGCGAAGAGAATGCAGTCACTTTTAATATGATTGCAAAGGTAATTTATGTAAAGTATAAAGAGTGTTGGTCCTAAAACGCTGCCTTGAGGGACATGCTGTTAACTGGTGTAGGGTTTGATAGGGTGTTCCCTATTTTGACTACTTGTTGCCTGTTTGACAGGAATGCAGCTATCCACTTATACAGTTTTTATTTGGTTTAAAGATAATGTATTTATTTATTTGGGTTTAAAGAGAACATCTTTCTCATGTCACCCAATACAATTAACAATAACAGAGATATTATAAGATATTGTAAGCTCTGTTATATTATAAGCCATCCAGAGTCATTGGATAGGAGATGGGATGGCAAATATTAATAATAAATAAATAATAATTAAGACATCAATCACCTAATTAAGTTGTACATTAAATTAGAACCGTCAATGATACTAAGTGGTATCAATGGCTGGAGTTAGTCAAACTTTTTCGGTTTATAATACCAGTATTAAATTAAAAGCATGTTAAAGATGACAGTGTTAATATCAGCAATGTAATAGTAATAATTAAAGATAATGCCATTGTCCTCTATCCTATTGATTCCTTCTGGAGATTGGGGCACAAATCAAACATCCAAATCTCCGCTACAGAATAAAAAACAAAAATGGAATGTGACTTCCTTCCTCTTATGAGATCTTCCCTCAACTGAAGCTATCATGAGACTTGGTTATTGCCTAATTCAGATAACTACCCCATTCATCAACAAATATTTCAGATCATCTGGAAAACGGATTTCCTCTGATGTCAACAAATAGAATTTGTCATCTATTTTTTTCAAAGGTTTGTGGAGGGTTAATATTAAAAGTTTAGGAATCAAAACAGCAACTAGACAGGATACATGCATAATAGATAGTTCTGTCAGACTTAGGATAGGAAGAAAAGTAACTCAGGGGAATTATTCCAAATACACAAATCATCTTTAGGAGAAAACATTAAAGCAACAGCTATCGTCCACATCCATCCTTGCAACTGGTTCATGTCTAACTGCTCTCATGGTACCTAGAATAATATGGGTCAAATCTGAAAGGTACACTTTGGAAAGCAAAGCAATGAGAAGTTATGCAAATATATGACAGAACGTAATGAAATGAGTTATCAAAAGGGGATTAATTTTAATAGGAAGAAATATAAGGTAATGAAAAAGGAACCCAAACAAACGTAGCTGCAGATGATGGTAGGTAATGGAACAAGATCACTCACTCCAGAATTTTTAATAATATGTGGTCACAAGATAGAAAATACACTTTTAGATGTAATTAGGAAGCGTTTCAAGTAGAAATTGATTAACAACCATATAATCATCATAGTAGAGTAGTTTTAGTGCAGTATGTGAAAACATCCATTTTAGTTAGCACTTTGTGCAAATTAGGCCATATATAAACTAAAATATAACAATGCTAGTCGTAAATAAAACAGATCAGGCAATCTGTGCTGAATAATTATTTTAAAACTATACCTTTAAAAGTCAAAGTTTTATAATTAACACTGCATATAGTCTTTCTCCCTCAGAAAAACAGTTCATCTAAAAGAGACTGAGGAATTCTACTCAAAGTTAATTGTTTATGCAAAGCAGATGAATATCCTATGGGTGTCTTGGTTTTGATTTTGGTTTCTCTCTGCAAAATGTACAATGGAATTAAGTACTCAGTAGTGCAACTTCAAGCCAAAAGGGTTTATTTACACATTTATTTAAATCTGAAAACCTCTTTATTTAGAGTTCTAGTTTTAAAATATGTGCATCTTTTAGTTAGCTCTCAAATAATTACTCTTCTTCAGATAGCAGCCAACTTCAACCTACTTGCTGGCCCAGAGTTTCATATCAAATCTGTTCCCTCAGCCGCTTTCCCTCTATGTTTTAAGAAACTGAACTCATCAACCATATGTAGATCTCTGCATTATTAGCTATAAGAGAGACTCAGTAAACCTTTTTTTAAGTATGTTCAATCCAAAAATGTGGCTCTGCCCACTTTCCTTCAAGTTGACAAGTAGCAGGATGGGCATAATTAAACATACAAATCTTATAATTTATTGGAAAGTAAATGCATTTTCTTCATATAAAGAATTATATCTGGATCATTTCTATTATTTATCAGCTTAAATTCTTTATATCAGTACATACAGTCTTCAAACTGCCTGCACGTGTGTGTGTGTGTTTAATACTTCCTAGCAAAATTCATCTCTCCAAGACCCAAAAATTAGAATAGGGTAGAAGGTGTTTTATTTTTTTAATAGCTTCAAATTAAGTACTATCATAATATAACTGATACTATTTTATCCTGAGAAAGAAGCTCATTCATCATACTGTAGCAATGATGAAAGATAAATGTCCACAAACCAAAACACCACATCTTCTTTTTGCAATTTCTTCATTCTCTTGCTCCATAAAACTGAGCACATATAAGCATATGCAGCTTCTTATTCTGTGTACTAATGAAATATGCAAAGTTGCCCACACAAAGATTGCACATGCTGCTACCGTTGTATCCAATGAAGTATGCCTTTCTGAGTTCTATAACCTTATCATAGAGTAAAAAGTCTGTACTGCAAGTCCAAATGTTCAGTATTTAGTGGCAGTACAGAAATGCAACTGATTTGATCACTGACAATACAGTGAAGTCAGCAAGGGAATGAGCAATTTACAGCTATTGTCAGCCGAAGTGCATCTACGTACAGTATGGTTTCACTTAGTGTAACTCCAGTCCACATTCTGAAAAACATTCTGCCCTTGAGGGCCCACTTGAATCATATTAACTGGCAGGATAAAAAAACCCAGAAGCCTGTGGAAGGATAGCCATCACAAAACCAGAATGCCAGCATTTTTTTTTAAAGCAGGAAGAACACCGATTTGGCAAGCCTCAGTGACAGAAGCAAGCTAGCAAAATACAAAACCAACTATCATCCTCTATTTATTCAAGCCCATTCTATGCCAGAAGGCACTACTAAATCCTTCTTTGCGATTTACTGACCTCATAAGAATTGAATAAGAAAATAAATGCAGGGATCGAATGAAGCTATAATTCAGCATGGAAGGCAAAGCAGATTTGCCATGCAGTGTCAAAAATAAGAACCAGACTGTCTAACTGAAGTGACCCAAAATAAAACAAATGAACTAAAATTATGGTCTTTGCTTTGATTTTTAACTTGCACTGCTCATTTCTCTACCTCCATTTAAAGATAAAATGCAGTGTAGTGACTAAACACACACACATATAGAACTTGGCAGGAAGTTAGAACTGGTCAGCTGTTGCATAAACATATACTTCATTTGTTTTTTCTTTCCCTTACTTCATACCAAAAACTGTAACACTAAACAATAAGCCAAACATGACATCATCTTGGGATAAAGATGTTGTACCGTACTACAGATAGAGAAAATGGGGCCTACTTTCACAAACAATATTTCTGTCAAGTAACAAAGTTACATTTGACAATTAAAACACATCAGGATTCTAGAAGTGAAGGATGGGAGTCTTGTGCTGGTAAATTTAATTATGCCTACAATGAAAGATTTTCATTTCTAAAATTGTTTTTTTCTATCCTAGCAAGCTCTTCTGAAATATTTAATTTTCATTAAATGCCCTTGTTCAAAAGAGTCTCAGCAATATAGAATAGTTTCATTTCAAGACTGGATCTGAATTCTTCATCTGATGTTCAGGAATATGGTGAATTCATCTATCTATTTGAAGACTTTATGCTCATTGTATAAATTACATACAGGTAACCAGGAGATGCTCACAGTCCTTGAAAGTCTCCTATATGTCCCAATGTACTTGCTACACTGGGAATAGCACCAAAGATGGGTTCCTACCGGTTCGGACCAGTTCTATAGAGTAGGTAGTAAGTCGTTGGTGACATCACGGAACCAGTTCTGGTCCATGGATGACATCATCTATTTTTTTGGGGGGGGTGTTGAATTTTTCTGTTGTTTTTTTTCTTCTGCGCATACGCAGAAGCCGACTTTCCAGAACTGCACATGAGTCACCATCTTGTTTTTGGCCTTTTTTTGGTATTTTTTTTAACTGAGCATGCGCATGACTGCAAAGCGTGCGCAAGGCCATGAGGCGCAGAAGGAAGCGAACCAGCAGCAAGGTAAGTTAGAACCCACCCCTGAATAGCACCCACCTGTTGTTCTGCTCCCTCCATCCAAAGTGGTGCCTCTCTCATATTCCTGCTTCTACTGCAATATATTGGGGAAGATGATTTGTAGAAATTGTCTACACTTTTCCCAAGCAAAATGATTGGCCGATGGGAGAAGATGTACACCAAGCAACTCAACTCGCCATTAGAGGCTTTCCGTCCATTGCCAAGCCATTCACGCATCCATCCATAGATACTGTAGATCGAAACATTAACTAGTTACCTAGTTGCTTTGATGTATTCATTAAGACTTATATATCTACCTATATTGAAACAACAATCCTGAGCAGCACAGAAACAGTAAAAATAACAAAAAAAACCAAACCATCAGAATAAAAATCTGTTAAAAACTCATGGCACCCAGGACAGAACTCTCCCACACATCCACACTGTACCTTTGCTTCAGACTCATCCCACTCCAACACTTGTGGGAACAGCCAGCTCTTCAAGGCCTTCCAGAAGAATGGGGGCCTGGCAGATCTCTGGGGAAAAGGGTGTTCTACAGAAAGTAATTCCAGACTGAAGTACCAGAACACAAACATCATTTTAAAAATTACCAAATAAATAAATAGATTAGCATCATAATATGAAGGGCTGGACACACTCAGAGCAGAATATAGTCAATCAAAAAGTCTGGATGAACAAGTATATTTATAATTAATGCCAACATAACTAGAGTCAGTGCCAACCCTAGACAAAAAGAAAAATCCATTATTGGGGCATCTGTCTCAAGAAAGCTGTCACGAGTTGCTGCATAGTGAACATCTGATAATCCATCTCCATTCAATCTTGACTGCTGGCCAGGCAGAAAAGAAGCTTCTTCAGATAACCAAATCCCAAGCTGCACAAGCCTTTATATGAACTGCAGACTATGCCATATTCCTAAAATATAGTAGGAGAAAACAGGCATAAAGCGATAGAGGAAGAAATTATTGGTATTTTAATTATCTACTTATGTAGTCCTTGTTTAGCAACCACAATTAGAACCAACAACTCAGACATTAAGTGAAGCAATTACCAAGTAAAATATCATGTGACCATGTTAACAACTACATCAACTTTTCTTTGCTTTAGTGTCAGAAGGATATCATCCCAGCCAGTTGAGCTCAAATGGCAGCAAAGGCTTCCAGAACTCAGCTCCCAAAGAAGCTGGATAAATCGTATAGACATTTTCCCCCACTTCCCAAACTTTTGGAATGTTCACCTCAACGCTGAGATAATTAGCAAGAAGAGAATTAATGTTTGCATTTGCTTTCATTGGAGAGAAAAGGATTACATGAGAGTAAATAGGCACATAATGGGGAATATACATTGAAAGGAATGTGCTAGCACTAGCTGTTTGCCTAACGCCCTCTGTGCCTGTTGCTTAGGAGTAAAAGCAGCCCTTTAATATGATAATTATATTTAATACTGGTTAGGGTCTTGCCAGTTTTAAGTAGTAGCTGCAATGAGGCAGAGGATTCTAACCAACTAATTTAACTCACAGAGGTTGCTAACTTGCAGTTAGCATTTTTAGGGAGCTCTGCAACTGGGGAAAAGCAACTCAGGAAGAGAGAGCTTGTTTAAACTCAATCTCTCTACTATTTGGGGAGGGGGTGGAATGGGAAAGGCACAAAACAATCCATGCAAACTGTAATGATTATGTGACTGAGAGAGATGCTACAAAGGTCATAAATGGCATTGGATGCAAGTTACTTTTTCATCACTGCTGCAACTGCAATCAATTGCTTCCTGAGGCAGTCACTAAATGAGAACTACCTATATGTAGCTATGTGTCTACATGAAAGCATTCAACAATTAGCAGATTTCTGAGATACAAATTCACCATCCATTGCCATGTCTGATTCTCAGGAACCAAAAAGATGCTTGCTGCTTTTGCATCTGTACCTGAGAGAGACAATCAGTCTTTGTAATTCTCCCATCTCAGCCACAATATGTGTTTTCAATTGTATTTTTCATTATAAGTCCTCAACTTATGATGGACCTCCACAAACCTACGAGTTAGTTTCAAAATTCCAACAGTTGCTCTCCAATGTGTCATGTGACCACAGGTCAGACAACCGGCCATTTACATCATGCCACAGTCACATGACCATGTTTTATGATTTTTTTTTAGCATTTACAGTACTCGACAAAAAACACCCCTTAGCAAACAATAGTTTGTTCTTCAACCACAATATTCACTTGACAATTTGAAATAATTGTGCATTTCTGAAAGACAAGGAGGTTTGCTATAACTCAGTTTTGCCCTATGATTGTGCTTGTGTATTCTACTCTATGGCGCTACCCTGGAAGATTATTTGGAAATTACATCTGGTCCAAAATACAGTGGTCCAAGTAATAACAAACATTTCTTATGCCCATGTGTCATCACTCTTATATGAGTACACTGTCTGCCAGTCAATGTCCAGGCAATTCAAAGTGTTGGTCATCATCTATAATGTCCTTTGTAGCATAAGCTTAGTTAACTACCTATCTCTAATCATGTATGCCCAACTGATATGCAATGGGATATCTTTTCCAAATTCCTAGTCCAATCTACAAATCCTGCATTTCTTGATGTCTCTTATCTAAGTACCAGTAGTAACAACATAACCCACTTAGTTCTTTCTGTATCAGCAAAGGTAATCTGCATGCTGCCATCTGCTGGGGTCCCTGAGCAGAAAGATCCTCTATAGCAGGGGTCTACAACCTTGACAACATTAAGACTTGTATACTTCAACTCCCAGAATTCTTCAGCCAGCACTGGCTAAGGAATTATGGGAGTTGAAATCCACAAGTCGTAAAGTTGTCAAAGTTGGAGACCCCTGATCTATAGTAAGAAACATGACAGTGTTGCCCTAATCAAGCTTAAATTATTTTAGACAAGTATATATATTTACCTACACAAACACCACCTACAATTCTATATACATAAGAAGCCACATTGCTAGACCATATCTCTACAAAAAGGAGGCAAATATAAGTGTCCCAGGATAATGTTGCAAGATCCAATCTGGGTCATTCACCAGGACCACAGGTTTAGTCTTTCGAGCTTTTTGGACTTCTGCTGGAGCCCATCCTCAGGGAACTTTTCTCTCTGAGCAGACATCCCTGAGGATGGTATGGCCCAGCCTATACTTCATGCCTAAAAATATTTTGTTAAGTAAAGATATATCCATACAGCCTCAAGGAGAAGAGGTGGAAATGTCAGGATAAATTGTTCCACTGTCCAGCTAATCTCATAAAGAATTTTCCAGATGTGTAACCTTTGCCTTTTCTCCTAAGCTCATTTGTAGAAATAACCAATCCCAGTATTGTTCGGAACTACAATCCTACTAACTCTGACAAATGCAAAGATAAGTATACTCATTTAACAACCTTTCCCCTTCTGGTGCCTCCAACAGCAGTTGGCTAGAGTGCTGGGAATTATACTCTAATAATGTCTGGAGGACAGCAGGCTGGGAAAGGCTACTCCAAAACTCAAGGTTTTAGGAAGTATGAACTGTACAAACATATGTTAAAAGCAGAAAGAAAGAGTGAGAACTGCAAACAATACAAATGTCAACTTCTCACAAATACATTATTATAGGCAAATGTTCTCCACCACGTTTTCCATTCAGCTTGGTTGCTAGATCTTTGCAGGGCAGGAAGGAAATACAGATATTACTGAACAATTACTAGAGTTATTTCTTGAACTTTAGCAAATGCTAAAACGTCTATTTTGCACGTGATGCTTGTTAGCAATATGGAGATCCATGCTAGAGAACAGATAAAATAAGAATAGGAATATTCCCCCCCCCCACAAAAAAAGTAATTTTTTGAAGAAAGAAAAAAAATCCACTATTACCATTAGTAGAAATAATAAGAGTTAAAAAGATAAGAGCAGCAGATTGCTAAATTAGCTTTTGAAGCTAACATGCTGGCTTTGTTGAATAACAAAGTAGGAAATTGAATAGAATCGAACTGTAGCAGAAGGGGAGGACATCCCCTGAAACTGTAGCATTTAAGGAATATTTAAGTTTGGTTTGCACAATCCAGAATCTCTAAGCGCTTCTTTTCTACCCTCAAATCTAAGCACAACTGAAGGCAAAGCATGTGCATCAAGTTGGAAGGGGGAAAGAGGATGGAAGAAGCCCTGCATCTCTAACTAACTTGAGGAACCTTCAAGATAACAAACAGCAATAAGACCATTTCTCTCTGGTGCCTCCATTTCCTCGACGGCAAATGCCCCAAAAACCTTCCGAGGGTGGAGGACGGATCGCACCCAACCAATTTAACCCAATTGAGTCTTAAGAAAAAAACAACCGACCGGAGTCGGGACGCAGAAAGAAAGACGGAAGGCTGTCATTTACCTTTTCCATTTACAAAAGGCACAACAGAAGGAATTCGGGATAGATTCGTAAACTTCAGGATGAAGAAGGGAGCTGACGGGAGCGTCGTGAGAAAGTGTCTGGGGGGGGAGTCAAGACTAAAGTTCACATCTGGGGCAGCCTCCCTTAAGCTCCGACCATAAAACGCGAGTTTAAAAATAGAGTGAAAAAAGATCTTGGAGGGACTTAATTCTCGAGGAGAATGAAGAGACCGCCCGCTTTCGGACCCTGGATGGGGAGTGGGAAAGATCACGAGGAACTTAGTAAAGGGCGGCGGAGGGAGGGGAGGAGGGAAGCCTTTAGCGACAGGGTGAGGGTTGGGTGGCGCCTCTGGGGAGCTGCCGAGTAGCGAAGAGCCGGGTCTCTGGTAAAGCACCTGGGAGGTTTTACGGCTTGATAGGGCTCGACCGTTTGTCAATATATAGGCTCGTTCAGAAGCACCGAAGAAGCCTCGGCTCCTCAAGGGTGAAGCTAATTTTATTCGCATTCCGAGGAGGAGGAGGAGGAGGAGGGGGGGGAGGCAAAACCTGACCCGAAACCCAGCGACTTCTGGAGCACGTGAGAACTCCCGGGCGAGTCCGCTGGAAGCAGGACAAGTAGCCGGACTCCTGCGCGGAGGGTGGAGGTTTCAGCGGGGGCAAAGTACTCGAGGAGAGGGAAGACCTCCCCACACACACACACACCCGCTTCCCCGGTTGTCTTACCTCAGAGTAGCGGAAGGCAAAACGGCATCCCCCCGCGACCTCCCGCTCTGAGGCACAGCTTTAGCACAGCTTTCTCCAAAGACGCGGGGGCTGGAGCAAGTTTGAGGAGAAACCGCTAGAAGACGTTGCAGGCAGCGCTGCCTCTGCTGCCGGCGCTCAAGTTGTAACTCGGGTCCCAGGCGCCGCGAGGAAAGGCGGTACGAGCTCTTGTCTGCCGCAGCCTCTCGGCGTTGTGGGACTGCGGGCGCGGAGCCTTTTTGCCCAGCAGCCTGAGAGAGAGAGCTGGAATCGCCAGCTGCAACGAAGCTCCGCCGCCCCGCTCCGCCCCGCCCCCCGGGCCCTTGCGCCGTCCCTTCGTTGCATTGTTCGCGGCTTTCAGTCCCGCGCAAGAAGAGAGCGGACGCGTCTTGCTTGGCATCTCCGCGTCTGCCTTTTTGTTTTTTATTGCTTGCAAGCCTTAGTTCCCTGTCGGTTTTCTGTCTTTCCTCCTCCACCAGCCAGCCTCTCTCTCTCCCTCTCCCTCCCTCCCTCTCCCTCTCCTTATTTTTCTTGCTTGCATACCTTGGTCCCTTCTCAGTTTTCTATCTTTACTTCTCCATCAGCCAGTTAGTCTCTCTCTCTCCCTCTCTCCCTCCCTCTCACTCTCTTTTTATTTTTATTGGTTGCATATCTTGGTTGCTTCTCAGTTTTCTCTCTTTCCTTTCACATCGGCCAGTTTCTCTCCCCCCCCCCCCAACTGCACTCCATCCTCTGGAGAGGTTTCTACCTTTTCCGGCTCTTTGGCTTTGAGGATCTCCCTCAGGAAACTTTTTGCCCTTCTCGAGATAAATGAACTGGCAATTAAGGAAAGGAGAACCTATGGGACTGAACTTTCCTCTCCTGTTGGGGTCAAATTAAAAATAAAGACTGTGAGAGAGAAGTTTAAGCAGCCATCGTTCAGGGTAGTTGAGGGGTGGAAAATTCAGAGGGGAAGAAGCAAATATATTGAGTTGACGTAATATGTAGGCTGCTATCCGCCCCAATTCTTAAGGCTTTGAAGACAGCACAACAATTCTTGAGGCTGCCACATGGAATGCCAGGAGCATCTTGCAGATGCAATTATGGAAACAAACAATTATTAAAGTGCAGGTGTGCGCAGCCTATATGAGAACACAGTTTTAACATGGAACTGTCCAATCCTACTCAGATGGGGAAGGTCAGGGAATCAAGAGCTACATGAATTGAAGTGAGATGTCTTTAAAGATAATCTGGGGGTTAATACAGAATCTTGTAAGTGGTAAGACACTTCATTAAGATAGTGTCCTTTTTTTTTTTAATGAATCTGGGAATTGTTCTGGGATTAGTGAAGCCTGCGGGATGGCTGATGGAAATGGCATCCAAAGGTGCCTTTGGCCAGCTTCAGCAGGTCTATGGGTTATGCCCTTTCCTGATTTGGTAATGTTGAAGGTGATGACTCAAACCTTTGGTAATGTTGAAGGTAATGACTCAAGTCAAGACTCCATTGCAGATTGCTTTATCTGGGATTTATCTGAAGATGACTTAGAAGCCATCTAAGTCTTGCTTTGTCCACCCCACCCCAGTTTCTTCTGGCTCCGGAGAAATGGACCTGAATAGATTCTCTCATTATTACCATTGTCACTGGATGCAGCTGCTGATAGGCAGCAGAGTTTTAGCAGAACAGGACTTCCCATGTGCTACAGAAATGCTAGATATAACATCTCAGTTAAGGGCGATATCTTTCTTCTCAGAATCTGCATAGATATGCAGCTAGGGAAGGCAGAAAGGAAGAGGAGAGGAGAGGGAAGTAAGGGAAGGGAGGGGAAGGAGGAGAGGTGGAAGAAGGGAAGGGAGAAAG
>JANHFT010003215.1:416203-430955 GCA_032467955.1 Pseudoxenodon macrops | reverse complement strand
TTTGTGGTGGTCTCCAACATCAAGAACATGTGATTGCCTTTTCCCCAGGACCTCAACCATGAGGTCCTGCTGTCCACTATTAAACCATCTTTCCAAGCAGCCACCATGTTTCCAGTGTCTTCATCCCCACTTGGAGCAGAACCTAGATGGACATTTCTTCCAACAGACATGTAAATTTAATATTAAATATTAATAAACATAGTTTTCATCCAGTTCTAATTAAGAAGACTTTAAACACCCCAAGGCATTATTTTTACTTTGATCAAATAAATCATTTTTGTATTTTATTTATTTATTCTGCAATCATATTTAAAGTCCTTTAAAAAAAACTATATCTACTTTCTCTTCTCTCAAAATAATTCTCTTCATCTTTATCAAGTCTCTTCATACTGCCAACATAGCAACTCCAGAAAACCCTTCTTGTAAATTCAGTATTAGGGCATCATCTTTCATTTGTAAATTCATAATTTCTATCCTTTTGTAAGCTGTAGTTTTAAATTCCACTTGTAAATCAGCTTCAGTTTTATTCATTGGAGCTTTATCCTCAAAGTCACACCAACAGATGCTAGTAAATAGTTAAATAGTTTAAAGACCTAATATTGCCATAATATGTTTTTTTTTAAGTATCCATGTGGTGCCCTCTAATGTCTAATTTTCAAAGTATTTTTATCAATTCAGAATATAAACAGGTTGTTATCATGGGAAAGAATAGTTTCAATTAACATCAAAATCAGAAATCAAATCAATCTGAGTCCTTAATCTGTGTGAAACTTTCCAAAGCCAACAATAATCATCCTCTTGCTGTAAATTCAAAAAATAATAAATAATACAAATTCTAAAACTTAAACTGTTTTGCTTTATTTAAAAAGTGAAGTCCAAAGTTATTAAGAGATGAGCCAGTTGAGTCCATGAAGACAACACTAGTGCTATAATTACAATGGAATCCTATAGCTCCCATTTTATCAGAAGCTGACTGCAAAACCATTTTTTTGCTGTCCACTTGCAAAAAAAACAGCAGTTATTCAGAGCATGTGTGGATAATCTGATGATCTCTCTTCAACTTCAAGGAGATTTCAGTCTCCCAGTTCCTGCAATTAGGTGCCCTTTCAGTCACATGTCCCATCTTTTAGACTTTAGAGGAACATCAGCTCATCATTACAGCTCACTGCAAGTGTATCCTGAGACCACACTCCTTACTTTTCTTCTTCCTTTGCCTGGACAAGCAGATTGTTGGCCAGTTTAGACACAGCAGCAAAATGTGTCTGGCTGAGATATAATGCCTGTGAAAATTTGAAAGTCAGTTTACATGAATTGGACCGAAACTGCTGGATAATAAGCATCCAAATAAGCGTGTCAGTAACAGAGCACATTCTGTATCCTTAAAACATTCTAGGCACTCAGTATCCTGAATTTCTACTTAAAGGATCAAGAAGTGGCTTTGAGGAAATCATTTGTTTACATTCCAGAGAAGTGCTGTCAGTCAACAGAGGCATGATGGGCCACTGTTCTAACTCAAGGTGTTTGTTTAGTACTAAAATTAGCCATAATAGCTTTTGAAGAACCTAAAATAGGCCAACAATGTAATTTCCAGTCTTTTGTTCAGACCCAATCCTATTCTTTCACAGCTTTATTTTTATTTATTTAATTTATTTTTTGTAATCATATTCAAGCATGTATATGATTACAAACAAAGAATAAATATGATTGTGAATATATAAGATGTATAAGCATGATTATGAGTACATGATATTTTATGAATATATGGGGACATTAGGTCATGGACATGCTGGTGCACTTATGCATGCCCTTCTAAATTTATAGAAGCTAACTGAGAAAGCAGACTGGAGAGAAAATGGTTAGCTAGACTATGGTTCATAACAGAGAAACTGGGGACATTATCAACTGATTCTTTAATTGCAGGATCAGATTGTTTTGCTTTGGTGTATATTTCCTGTCTTGGTTTCTTTGTTTTTCTCCTGGCCTGAAGGTCTAAACCCTAACAGTGGGCATAATCTTCCTTTCTTACACATAATGAAACAAAAACTTTAAAAAAGGAGTATTGAAAGTTTCAATGTTTTATGATAGAAAACAAAATTAAGAGAACATATATCAGTTTTGGTATTTGGCAACTACAGCTCTGGGGATCTTGTCGCTCACTACCTTTGATGTGTTTCATTCACACCATTGCCAGGTTGCTATGGTTACTTTTAACTCTCCTTTGTCAACGAGAGCAACTCCTGCTTCTTCTGGAGATTCAAGACTAGCTGAGCTCCATGGGTGGTAGCAAAGTTGAAAAGATGCAGCAATAGGGAGAGTTGAGCCAAACATCAGCAGATCTATTTAAAAACCACATCAGTTTCACACCTACTTGTCTCTGGGAAAGTAACACTACTTTGTTTATTTTACTTTAAAGGTATAAGGCAAGGCTATCCTTCACATGCCTATTTCTTTAAAAATGCGAGTATCCTTAATCAAGATTGCTACAATCACTGACCATAGGGTTTAAAGCTCCTTTCACCTGAGAAATGTGTTTTAGTAGGACAAATTAGTCAGAGGATAGTTGAAACCAATTTTGTATTTCCTAGCTCAAAACTGAATAACATATCCTCCCCACACCCCTGCATTCCTTTTCTATATCCACAAGACAAAATGGGGCTTTTTTGCTTACACAGCAAAAAATCTGATGTTGAAGCAGGTTGATCTACCATCCTTGCCTACTCCCCCCCACAAGACCTCCTACTAGCAAAACACAGAAAATGGCATCTCCTGATTCTTAATTTTCTCCAAACTCTTGGATGCTCTACCCAAAATATGACTACCCAAAGGTGCTATATCCGCTGCAATACCCAGAAGGGACTGTGTGTGAGAAGGATTATTCAGCATAGATGAATTCAGCATTTTCAAGTATCTGTTTCACTTTTTATTTTGTCCATATTCTTTAAATAAATGTATTCTCTCAATTGTGATTTAAGGGATGAGGAGTGAATTGCAGACAATCACAACAGAGATCTGTCCCTTCCTATGTGCCTAGTGACTCTGATTCACACACTGCGCTTATCTCTTTGTGCTTAAGGGTAAATAGCAAGGTATCAAACTGTCCGTGCTCATGGCAATTGCTATGGGTAAGTTTCTGGCTAGTAAATATCTCTTTCAAGAAGAAATTCTTCTGGGGCTGTGGATGTTTCTTCACTGTTCAGTGGTATTTATGTGATAGAAATGTACTCATCTTCTTAATAAAAAATATTTTAAGCAAATATATGTGCCTGTTTGAAGGGCAGTGGATAATGTGAATCTCAATTCCACAGTATAGAAATGATGAATACTAAGACAGTGGAATAAAAATAATAGCATGGGGGCAAGCCAATTTATTTTCCAATAAACAAAGTAAAATGGAATATATGGTTACGGTTTATGGGTTGCAAAAATCTTGTCAAGACTGAGTTATAGCGTAGAGGTTTGTGGATCTCTGTGTTATCATCCAGGGGCTTTTGCAACCCAATCTGATAGTCCTAGATGGAAAATCTCTTACGGATGATACAGAGAAGAGCCTAAGCCTTGAAAAAAACTCATTTGCTAAAACAAAATGCTCTACTGTCTCCCACACATGCACATTCATGCATTCCAACATACCCATTCCAAATTGTTTCAAAGCATGCACAGCCCTCATAAAGAAGCCATTGCTTCCTCAGAGTGATTGTCCTGAGTATGTGGATAATTATAATTTCTCCTAGTGATATCAGCCTGCCCCATTGGTTCTGTCACAGAAGGCATACTGCAGGTACCATAAACTAGGGACCTGCTTTTGATGGGTCTCATGTGACAATGCCTTCTCTGCTGTGGCACCCTCCATATGATGATTCATTGTCTGTAATCACTTGGATGTTCTATCCAAAGCAAGGGATGATTAGCTTTTGACATTCCAGAAGGCCCTCAAACCTCATTATATTATTAGGCCTGAGACTGGCTTAGATGACTCCATTGCTGAGTTGGCTAGTTTTATCCTGTCTTCAGGTTTGTATCTCTATTTTTTTTTATAATGTTTATCTTTTAAAGTGATATATACATAAAGTGGTCTCCTCACCTCACTAAAGGCAGGTGGGCAGCTATATAAATTTGAGAAATGAATACATAAAATAATTCTGAAGAGTATAGTGGTTTATTACAATAAGATCCAAGTGAAACAAATGAAGGAGAAACCTTTATTCTGAGCTGTATAAAATCCAGCCTACTTTTGAAAGCTCACTCAAAACCATTCCCTTATTCATTGGTCAGGAAAGGCAGAGTTTTCTATCTGTCCAGTGAAGCTTGTAAAGAATGGAGAAAGGCTATTAAGAGTAAAGTCTAATACCCCCCCTGAGAACAGGAGCAGTTGGGATGGAATGATGGGGGAGGAAAAGCAAAAACAAAGAGAGGTACTAATCACACACACACACATACATTCACACACACACACAGACACACAGACACACACACACCCCTACCTGAATTTTAATCTTTCCCAGGAGTCTACATGAGATTTAATATGAAACATTACACAGCTGCTTTGCTACACAAGATTAACTTTGTGTAAAAGCATATTCTCTTGCCAGATTTCAGAAACATTGCACTCCAGGCAATAAGAAGTGTTGGTACAGAATACAGAATCGGGCTCAGAACTGTATTTAAGTGTTATTCAAGTTACCTATCCACAGCTGGCTTCCAAGAGAAATCTTCCTGCAACATTACTGAAGCTTTGTAATAAACAACTTTTAGCTGCAGCAATCAGTCAGAAATTCACAATTCCCCATTGGGTTGATCCACTGGATCCTAATAGATATCCAGAACTCAGAACCTTGAGACTAAAATGTAGGCTTTCTATGCTTTTTCCTGATAATTACTGTATATTTATAATGTCTGGTCAAAACCAGTGGTAGAATTCAACTGGTTCGCAGCATTTTGGCCAAACTGATTGTTAAATTGCTGGCTGGCTGTACCCCACCCCACCCCTCACTTCTTATCTCATCCTGTCCACCATGACCGATGCCTACAATCATGCCTGTGGCATTGCTGCTGCTGTTTTCTAGTTCCTTCTTCACCGCAGCGCCCACAACCCAGCTGATCTCTGCCTGGTCAGTCTTCCTCAAGTAGCTGCCTCCCACACAGCCCAACCCCCTTACCTGCCTTTGCTGTGGCCTATCTGATCTCTGCATGGACGACTGGGCATGTGTGGCTGACACTTGGCTTCCAGCACCAGAGAGGACAAGGAAGGGAAGTGGTTGGGCTGCCGCTGCCTTTCATTGGGGCATCTGGAGCGAGATGGAACTCCACTTGCCACCTTTTCTTCCCCTCCGCCTCACCATGCATGGCAGGGCTTCCTGCTCCCTCACTTTTGCTGTAATTTGGGAGTGTGGCAGGTGGGAAAAGGTGGGACGGGGGAGGAAGGGTATTCCAGACTCCTGGGCCTACTGGCTTCTTCTCTACCTTTTTGTGTCAGTGGTCAAAAACAAGTTTTTTGTGGGCAGAAGAGTTTGCCTGCACTGGCCAGATGCCCTCGCTTCCCCCAAGCATTGATTTGCCTACCTTATTTCCAGTTCCATCGTGTTTCTCCATTGCATTTCTTGCCATCATGTGCCGGAAAACAAAACTTTGTGGGACTAAAAATAAAGTGCAATCAATCAATTTCAACTTCTCATGAAAGAAAAAAATCTTGCAAAGTTAGTACAACAAACTTTTGCTTTCCTGCACATGATAGCAAAAAATGCGATGGAGCTGGAAATCAGGTAGGCAAATCAATGCTTGGGGGAAACAAGGGCATCTGAATGGTGGTGAGTGGAGCAAGAGGAATCATGGCGGAAAACCCCCCGAAGCCAACCATTATAGCCAGGACCATCCCCCACTAAACAAGCAGCAGCCACGGTGGCTCCATTGCACCATGCCTCCTCCTGCTTGGAAGCATGCCCAGCTTTGTGTGACCTTTCCTCAAATGGGCTGTCTGTATGTACATGGGGCACTTGGAGAGAGAGAGAGCATGAGAGCTCTCCAACCTCTGTTTTTGCGTGTGTGTATGTGAGAGAGAGAGCTCCACCTGACTTACTCCCTGATTACTGCCGTTCTCATCATCCCCACCACCGCTCAAGCAGTGGCAAGTTCTGGGAGACAACAGGGCCTCTCATTTTTCCCATGGCGTGATGTACGCTTGCTACCTCTGCTTGTCTGCTTGCCAGCGGTGATCTCTGCTTCTCTCGGGATGCTGGTGTGGGTACCATGCATCACTTGTTGGGACTGAGCAGTGAAGCTGCTGTCATGTCTCTCCCCCTCGCTTCCCCAAGTACAGACCTGAGGCCGCGTGCTTCCTCACTTGGCTGGCCACCGGCAAAGAGCCGTGCAGCCGACAGCTGCTCAATGCCCTGTGCAACATCGCCCAGCCACCAGTGAGGATGGAGTTGCCAGCTCAGCTTGGGCTTGGACTGGCTGGTTGGAGCAGCACTGTAGCCGAGGCCCCTGTGCTGCAGCTGAAAGAGAAGGTGCCATGCGAGAAGATCCTCATATTGAAATCTATGAACTGGCAGGTCAAGGCGGTGGAGTGTGAGGTGCGAGGGCCCATCGTCCTGAAAGCAGGTGAGGTTGAAAAGGAGCTGTGGAAGGGTATCAAAAAGCCTTTCACAGAAGTCATCAAGGTCAACATTTTTCATTTGCGGCGAGCACAACTGTAGTCAGGCCATTCGAGCCGCCGCTGCAGGACCAGCCACCTGGCACAAAACCTCATGGTTTTTCTCCTTCTCAGTGTCATCTTCCTTGCTCAAGCAGTGGTGGGGTCCAAGGGAATCATTCCTGCCCTGGTGCAGCAAACTCCGGAAGGCTGAATGAAGTTTTCAACTGAGCGAGAAAGCACTGCGGAGCCAGGCCCTTCATCCAACCTGCCAGAATTTGCTGTTTCCCCAAGTTTAAATATATCCAGTAAATTTCATATAGAAATCTAAGTACAATTATTGAAAATTTATAATGTCGTTATATTATAGACAATTTTCTTCCCTTTGGGTTATTTTTAAAGTAGGTAAGGAGGAATAATTGGTACTGAGGTGATTTTGGACTTCCTTCTGGATTGATTTGTTTTCAAAAAAATTGAGCTATTTTTATCAGCAAAACTTCTAAGGCACATCGGTAAAAAAGAACAGTCAAATAGAGAAATCAATATAAAGCTAAAACCCATTCGTGTAACATCTGCTTTATTCTACTTATCAGAAAATATTTTCAGATCAGCTTTCATCTTTGTTTTCTCCCAGATAAGCAGAGAGAACAAATGGCAGTGTTGTTACAGTTGAACAAAAGATAAGGAGAAAGGATAAGGCAGGGTGTCCCAAAAGTGCTTTTTAAAGAGGCAACTGAAAAAGAGCTGAAGAAGCTTCTTGCATGAGAAGTGAAACATCTTTAAAAAAAACAAGTACAGTTGCCTCTTGAAAAAGCATCTGCGGGACAACCATGACCTGGGTGACTGAAAATCTCCATAGAGCTTTATCCATCTTCCTTTTCCGAATTATGATTTGCTCCAGCTGATTCCATGTTTAGAAATATATGTTGGAAAAAGCAATTCTGAATTATATCAGCACGCAATGCTTGTCTCTAAGCAAAGTCACTTCACATTGAGATAATGCAATCCCCATGGCCTGCTTGATTTAGTCCCACAAGGGTGGAAACACTTGTTAGGTGATGTTTGGGTTGACAATATTGCAGTACTTGGCTAGGATCCTGTATAATAAACATGGTCTTTTTTCATCTTGAGTATGATAAATTGAATTAATAATGCTAATGGCCAAATTGTAAGGAGATGAAGAAGTTTTCTGTGTTCTTGTATTGTCTTTTTTCTTTAAAAAAATTAATTCACAGTGCTATCTCAATTTTTTGCCAAGCTGCAATTCCTAAATTCTCTGCTGTCATGACTCTGTTGTCTGGAATTGAGTCCCCCCCACCCTTCATTTTGAAGAGCCAAAAAAGCATTTGACCTGACTGACCGTAACAGCGAAAGCAAAATAGTTGGACAGAGAAACTGTTTTGGCTTGAACTGTTCAAACTGATTTAGATTGTGCATGTTTAATCTTATATTTAATAAATTGCTATACACTGGGATGTGCTTAACTAAATAACTGTAAAACAATATTGAAAGTTTCTTGCCACTCTAGCCTTGGTAGAACTCACATTATGTGAAGGCTTCTAAAAGGCTGCTTAATAACTGTAGCCTTTGAAATGAAGCTGGCTAAAATGTTGCCGCAATGAATGGCTGCGTAAAACTATTTTGTTAAACGCTATAAGGGGATGGGAATGTAAATGAGACGACTGATAATGGGGAGGATATGTTGTGTGACTTCCAGGCTCACAGTGCTATTTGGAAAGTAGAAAAATAATTGCTTGGGGAAAACTGCATAACTAGAAATAATCCCTGTAGTCAAGAGGCCACAAGGGCAGAGTTTCCCAAACTATAGGTCAGGGCATTCGTGCTGAGCATCTGGGAAGACCAAAAGAAAGACCAACAAAGATAGGTTTGGAGGTGAAAGCCTATGAAGAACTGGGTAAGTTTAGCCTAAAGAAGAAAAAGCTAAGGAGAGACATGATAACGCTATTTGCATATTTGGAGGGGAGCCACAGGGGAGATGTTGTGAATTTATTTCCCATAGTTCCTGAAGGTTGGACAAGAGCCACCAGGTGAAAAGAGCAGTAGCACTTAAACTCATGTACCACCCCACAATAGTTTACAACACTCTCTGGGCACTTTACAATGCCAGCATATTGCCCCCAACAATGGAGGGTCCTCATTTTCCTGACATCAGTAAAAAGTCAAAGGCTAAGTCAACTTTAAGCTTGTCAGGATCAAACTCCAGATTGTGGGTAGAGTTTGCCTGCAGTACTGCATTCTAGCCACTGCGCCACCAGAGGGAGATTCAAATGTGAAATTTCAAGTGAAGGTATTAAACAATGGAGCCGTAGATCTTAGATCACTGGAGATTTTCAAGCAAATAGGTTGGATAGCCATTTGGCTAGGATGATCCAAGGAATCCTGCACTGGTTTAGACTAGAGGTTCTTGAAGTCCCTTCCAACCCAATGATCCCATTATTCATCCAAAGGGCATCAGCAACTGAGAGCAGCTCAAAACATTGGAAAGAAAAAACACCTGATCAAGGTAAGGACACAGTGGGAGAACAGTGGGAGCACTGTATTTCTTTATTTTGTCAACATGTACAAGGTAACAGACATGGACATGATTGCATGAGATTGGTACAAATAAATGGATATAAATGAGTATAACATGGCCATAAAATGAGCACATAGCAACGGGGGCAGTAGGACAAAAACAGTAGGTACGCTGGTGCGCTTATGCACACCCCCTTAGGGACCTTTTAGGAAACGTGTGAGGTCCACAGTGGACAGTTTAAGGTTAAAGGTTTGAGGAACTAACAACGGAATCAGGTAAAGTGTTCCAGGCATTGACCACTCTATTGTGGTCAATCGTGGTAGGATTTGCTCCCCACTTTATCTGAGCAAGCCTAAAGATGACAGTTGTGTTTGAGAACCAGCATATTATATAGATTAAAATTTAATTATTAAAACTAAGTAGCATATTTATTTATTTATTTATGCAAACATTTATATGCTGCCCTACTTCAAAAAACTCCAGGCAGTTTATAAGAGAATTAAAATCGATAACAAGATGTAAAACAAAACAAAGCCCTAACCCAAAGCAACATGAATTTATTTTTTGACCGACCCTAACCCCACCCCCCTACCCCAGAACATAACATAGTAACATTTGAACGAAACCATTTATCATTTTAGAGAGCTGCAATACTGAAAATTTTGGGAATTTTCCTCCTACCTTGGGAGAAAGCAAAAGTTTTGTTCAGGGAAAACAAGAAAGGTTATCTGCTTAGTCCTATGGAAGAAAGGACTCCAGCATACAATCTAAACTACTGCTATAAATCTTTCTCCCGAATTGCAATAACTATTATAGCTATTCTTTTACAAAATGGCAAGAGGGTAACACAACTGCTATGACAAAATTAACAGTAAAACCAAAAACATTTTGAGGAACTATTCCCACACTACCTGAAGGATCAGTTTAGGGACTTGTGGGGAAAATAATCTGTGTTATGGTTATTAACAGTTGACAGTTACTTGACAGCACATAAATCAATCAAAAAAAATCCCAAAGTAGAAAAAATAAAAGATGATGTTTGAAATATACAAGCAAAAATAGGCAGAGGCTATGCTAAGACCTTGGAATGGCTGTTATATCCATCACCTGCTAGACCAGCAAGGAGAGAGAATGAAACCATAACCCAGAAGTATCCAAATTAAATATTAAAATTATGGACAGATTTGTAGCCTCACCATTGATCCTGCTCTTACCACTCTTGTCTTTTTGGTAAGATAAGTCATTAAACATTTTCTCTGCTTCCCAAGCAGGCAAAGCTGGCCTTGCTTGAAGACAGCTGAAATTATTTCAATTAAAAACAAAGTTAATGGGGCAGATGAAGCCTTCTCCCAAAGAACCACACAACAATATAATACATTTTTAGCCCATTTCCAGAAGACAAATAAAAGGATTAAGCTACAGAAAAGAAATGTTGATATTTGGTATGTGTCAACATTTGAATTAAACATCACCACCCCCAAAAAGAGGGTAAAGGAGACTCTTAAGCAATACCATCTCTTTTAGTTTTTCTGGGGCACATTATAGATATATAATTATGTGTGTTATATTTTTCTCCTGCTAAGAATTTATGTTTCTGTGTCTTTCTGTGAAAGATTTCCTTATTTTTATTTTTCAGCTACTGAGTATACCATTTGTTTCCTTGCCTGGCACATGCTGTTGCTCCTTGGTGTATCCTGCCTGTTGTGCATTCTACTCATGGGTTCCCCCATCTGTGCTAGTGTTTCACATAATTCATTTAAAAATGTACAAGCTGCCCTGTTGGATGAGTCTAAAGGTCTCCCCAATCTAACACTCTTCTAGCCAATGATAGCCAGATGCTCCCAGGGAACTCACAATCGGCATATAATGAAGATGACTTTTCCTTCTTTTGTCTCCAGCATTGAAAAATAGTTGCATTGCCTTTGCAGAGTGTTTTTATTCCTAAACTGTCAGGGTTCCTCATAAACATCTATAGTAAGGGGTTGTGACAGTTGCAATGTGTTGTTCTGCATTAAGTAAGGGATAAGCTTGCATACATTGGTCCTCAAGTAGACAATAGTGATGGCATCTTCCTACACATAGGACTGCACTGGGCAACCTTAGTGGTGCAAGACAAACATATGGCATGCATATGGTCCTCTTCAGGATCAGTTTGCATGAATGCTACAATGCAGTATTTCATATTGTTGTGTTCCCCAGCTTCCTGATAATGGTCACAAGTCGGGCTGTGTGATATGAATGGTCTTATTTATATAATCTGAGTCTGCTACTGAGATGCATTGGGTTTCTTTGGGAGGTCTTTAAAACTATTTCTCATTTGTGGTATATATTTAATTCATTTTCCGCTGCTACATACATAATCTCTCTTGTCAATGCAGAGAACGGTCCATAAATATATTTTAGGAATGAAAAACTGCTCTGTTTTTATAGGCACTTGATCTTGAGGCCAAACAAAGAGCTATAGAGAAGACATTACACTCTCCAAATCCAGAAGCAAGCTATAATTCTTTATAAGAAATACATTTCTTCTGTGACAAATAGAATATGGGCAAACCAGTTTTGTAAAACACAATAATTGGAATTTGGAGGACTCTAGCTATCACCAGATAATGTATGCTCTGGCCAATCATCTGGAAGAGGAGAGTATATTGTGGCCCAAGGGAGCAGGGGAAGTTCTCATCCTCTTCTACAACTCAAACCAAGCTTCCAAACTTCAACATTTGATCTGCAATTGTCACTCAGTCTCAGGTATGATCAGTTACAGTATATCCAAATATTGACTTACAAAATCCAAAATATTTCAATTCAAGCATCAATAAATAATCCTAAAATAAAGTACAGTTCTAAGCAGTGGTGGGATTCAAATAATTTAACAACCAGTTCTCTGCCCTAATTATTTCTTCCAACAACCAGTTTACCAAACTACTCAGAAAGTTAACAACTGGTTCTCCCGAAGTGGTGCGAACTGGCTGAATCCCATCACTGGTTCGAAGTCTTGATTTGACAGAGAATAACAATGCTAGGACAAAATGTATCAATTTGTAAAGGCATATAAAAACAACTTGAATCATCTTTGAGCTATTGTACTGTCAACCCATCACAATTTACATAACATTAAAAAGAATGAGAGAGACTGATAAACAAACTATACCCTTCATTTGCAATACAATATCAGTTTCTCCAGGTTCTGGGGTGTTTACATTCTCTCTATGTCTGTCTGCCTTCTTAGTCCATTCCTGTACCATGTAGTAAGCCTGCCTCAGGCCAGGAGGTCACTATGCCACCTGCCAGTCTGAACTGACATGCAGCCTTGCACAAACACATATGGAAGAAATTATGGAGATGTTGGGGCTGGGAATTGAAGCAGGAGCCCCTCAGGACCACTGCATCAATCCTTCCAGCTGAGCAGAAGATTCCAATGAGTTGTTTGCTGCAGCAGCAATTTAATGTGCAGTACAAACAAGGATTGGTGATTCATTGCTTCCTCTTAGCTAATAGGTAATTGCTTTATGGGCATAAGAATTTGAGAAAAGGTAGGGATTTGGGTCCACGAAAGAACTGCCTTCACAACTGCTTTAATGGAGACTTCAGCAGTTTTCAAGAAGTCTATTGCCCTCCTTAATTCAGTAGGTGTGGCTTCAGAAAGTTTATGGAAAAAATAGGCCCAATAGTGTAAATGATATTTAATTTCTTCTGATTGTATGCAGCCTTGGACTGCAGACAGGAACTGTTATGCCATTGCAAATTTCTTTGACATCTAGGCAGGGTAGAATTTTTCAATAGAATATATTAATTCAGAGTTCTCAACATAAGCACTTAAATATGCAGTAAACACTTCTTTAGCTGAAACTAACCAACTTTCAGCTATTGCCCTCCAGATGTGTTAGATAATATTTCCCATCATTTATGGCTGGAAACAATGTGAGTTGCATCCAATCCATATGGATGGCACCAGGTTTGGGGAACACTAATTTCTTTACTAGTGAGAAACAATCCAAAGAATTAATGGCATTGGCAATAAACTGCAGTGCTTATTCCATGTTCTGGGATGAATTCAAGCCATTTTCTTTCCATTTAGTAGTGGACTATGCCAAGGCCATGCTCAAATTTGATTAGGTTTTTGCACTCTGAACAATAATTAACATTTATTTTTCATTCCTCAAAAATGTTGTGTGTGTGTCCAATTTGGGCCATTCTATAAATGTGTTACAGCTGTGCTATTGGATGATCTTTTCCATATATGTATATAATGTTTGAAAATCTACATATGCAGTTTAATGGAAAAAGGCTCCATGCAATCATAACTCTTGGGGTTCAAACATCAGACCAGTGCTTTTGAATGGACCTCTAGGGGGGGAAAGGACCTCTAGAAAAAAATTGGCCCACTAGAAATTTTGTTGTTGTTGTTGATACAATGGCGAGATATCATTTAAAAGGAATCTGAGCTGACTTGGAACAATGTGAGTATCAAAAGTCAACAGTTCAACCATTTCACTATCTGTTGCAAAAGATGTGACACTCACGTATGTATCAATTTACTGGTGTGAGATCTAATTCATGTAGTAGATTAGTTATTCATTTCAATCATATCTAGCACAGAAGTTCTCCCAATTAAACGAGACACCTGCAATTGCAGTAGAATTCTAATCAGCAAGTCACATCCATCCAAAACTGACACTCCAATTATCCTTTGAACTTCACAGCTGGAATAATGAGAAACTAAAAAGAAATTAAAACTGACACATTTGTCCATTCTTAATAGGGCTGCCTTTTGGTATTAACCCTTCTATCCCAAGAATCAATTGCTTCCACATCTTGCATTGAGCCATTGTTTGTTGAATCAACCATCATTAATTGGGCCAGAACCATAAACTAGGAATGGGTAATTTAAAGTCTTGTATTACTAGTGTCAGTATATTCATTTATATACTATATATTGTGCTTTAAAAAAAAATTAAAGCTTCATTTACTCTGCAGCTGAGCAGCCTAGCTATTTGAAAAATAAATAAATAAAACCTCTGTGTGGCCCGCCCCTGGTTACATGATTAGAACCCGCCCCTGGGTTCACTTCTGACCAAAGCTGTCCAAAATGAGTGTCATGGTATCTTATCATTTTGAATGCAACAATAAAAACAACAGTATAATCCCTAAGAATCATTTCTAAAACAAAACAAAAAAAGGGGCACCCAAACATCACCACAAATAAAACAAGAAGAAATAAAATCAAGTCATCTTGAATTCTATTCAGTTTGCAGCATCTCATCAACCGTGGCCACTGATCACCAACAAAATTTTAATTGGGTCTCTAGTCATCAGGACATTGCTCACCTCTGCCATAAATCCCATTTTACAAACCACAGTTCATGAGTCAGTTCATACCTTTGTCTAAAAATATCATGTAACCAGGGGCGGGTTCTAATTTACCTCACCGGCAGTTTGCTGTCTCCCGTGCCGCATGGACATGCCTCATGCGCACGCACATGCACAGTGGAAAAAAGGCCTGAAAAATTCCCCCCCAAAAAAGGCCGAAAACAAGATGGCAACACATGCGCAGTGTCGGAAACTCGGCTTCGGCGCATGCGCAGAAG
>JANHFT010003215.1:356874-369717 GCA_032467955.1 Pseudoxenodon macrops | reverse complement strand
TGGTTAGGGGACTGGAAACAAAAACATATGAAGAACGGTTGCAGGAACTGGGCATGGCTAGTCTGGCAAAGAGAAGGGTTCCCCCCCCCCAATAAAGCTGGTTGAGTTTGCAGTTCATGCTAAGCCAGAAGCAAATGAATCACATAATGGCTTATTGTTGTACTATGTCCATCAGGTGCACTTGGATGGCACCAGATGGGGAAAATGTGGCAAACGCCTTTGTCCATTCCTCTTCCTTTCTAATACTTCCCTGAAATAGGCCTGCAGGTTCTGTTTTTAATAAGAGAATGTTTCCAGACGTGACTCGGATATATCTCCAGACTGCTTGGAGGAGGTAGGTGTTGAATAGGAGTTCATCTGGTTAAATATTGTTTCCTCTGAAAATTGTCCTAAGCCCAATCTAATAGCTTTATTTCGTTCTTCACAATACTTTATATGGATTTTAGTGAGGAAAAGGCTCATGTTTAAAATTCCCATTTAGTTCCTATTTCATCTCTTTTGACAGGATAACTATATCAGGGTGAAAAGAAATCGAATTCTAGCTCCCTTTCTCTATTTTGAAAGGTACTTAATCATTCTTCTCAAGCCTGTTGTGATAATTCCTTCTATAAGTTGAACACATTCAATCCCCATGGAATTTCACTGTGGAGAGAATTTACAAGCTCTTTACACAATATAAATTGTCAAAGTTCTTCATCCTCTCACAGTATCCATCCAGCTCTCAAAAGTTTTATTTTATAGTTATAATTTACGTACAATTATTTCTTTGTGTGTTTATTTTTATTCCATTGTTATTTTTATTAATAACTAGGCCACAAACATACATAATATTCCTTCCTCTTTTCCTCACAACAACAGCCTCATGAGGTGGATTGGGCGGAGGGAAAGTGGCTGGCCCAAAGATTCTATAATATTTATTATATTTACAAGTTATAACAATTATAATAATTTATAATTTAATTTATAAATACCATTTATAATTTACAATAAAAATACTTTATTCTACTATTTTATACCAATTGCATACAGTTCTGTAAAAGGCTCAACCTGAGGCTGAGCTGGGAATCGGGAAGTCTCTGGTTCAAATGACATAACTTCCTCAGGAGAGCTTCCTCCACGAACCCCTTCTCTTAGCTGACCCATTTCCAATATGGACGATCGAAATAACGGCTTACCTCTCAAGCTAATTGCAAGGATGTCAAATGCAGATGAAGCAATAATAGCAAATGCAGGTGAAGTGCCATGCTAGGATAATTGACTGTTGTGTTACTTCAATGAATTAAAATAAAGGCAGGATACTATAAACCAGTGGTTCTTAACCTTGTTGTTGGAGGTACTGACCCCCACCAGTTTCATATGTGCATTCACCGAGCCCTTCTTAATTGGAAAAATAAAATATGATTTTTTCAAATTCAAAACATAGGTATATATTTAGGTATATATTAGGACGCTGACTCCCATCACGTTCCGTTATACATGTGAATCCATATTGTACATATTCGTCCGACCACTTTCTTTTTTTGCTCGACATAGTTAGTATGAAGGGATTAAAATATTAAGAAAGAAATCACACGACGTACCATCACGACAGTTACAATTCGACTACTGGGCGCACCAAATTCCCTGCAGCACAGATAGGCCAAGCGATGTTGCGTGATCACCTGCAGCCAATGATGGACAAGCGGGGCGTGTCATCACGAATCATATGAGTCGGGTGTGTGTCTTGACCTCCGCCGAACCCGCGAGACTGACTCACCGTACCCCTGGGGTTCAATCGAACCCAGGTTAAGAACCACTGGCTTAGATATTTCTGCAAGACAAATTTATCCAAAACATAAATTCCAAATATCTGTAGAGATTCTCAATTGCTTTGGAGTTCAGTTCACTAAAAGTGCTTTTTTTAAAGGTAACTAGACTTTCTTGGGTTTTTTTCTTGAAAACATTTTGCTTCTCATCCAAGAAGCTTCTTCAGCTGAAGAACTGTAAAAGCTTCTTGGGTGAGAAGTGAAACATTTTCAAGGAAACCCTCCTCCCAAAAAAGTCCAGTTGCCTTTTAAAAAGCACCTTTGGGATAAATTTCAAATTAACCAGATCTAACAAATGATAAAAAGTTTTGGAATGACCTTCACAGCCCTGAGACTTACCGGTAAATATTATCTGTGCGGAGGTCTCAAATATGCAGTATTAGGACTAAACAGTATTTCCAAGATAGAAGAGATTTCCAAGGAAGAGTAGGAAGCATTTCAAAAGCCAAAAGTAGAAACTTAACTGGCCATTGGAAATGTTTCGAAGCTATTATTCCTGCCAAATGTGGTGAAATGGCTGAAAAGGTAACCCAAATTTCTGTGCCTGCCATATTCACTGATTTCTTATTTTGTAAACAATTGTACATTTCAACTGTTTTAGGATATGTTGGACAAATTGTAGAAAAATGGCAAAGCACAGGTCGAGTTCCTGTTAGTATGGAGAGCTTTCTGGAAACTTGCTTAGAAATTACCCCTTCTTGACAACTATCGTAGGACGGAGAGGAAAATGAAGCAAAGCAAACAATTTTTAAAAAATACCCAGCTCAATCAGCAAGTATTTATCCTTCTAAGGGATAAAAAAATATTCTGGAATTACTGAGCTGGAAATCATAGTTCTAATAAAGTACAGATTATTCCTCTGGGTGAGTCAGGCAGCTGCGTCATTATCGGACTGAGGCCAAATCCTGAGAGAGACCATTATGCCATCAGCTAAGCAATTAGAAGGGCTTTGACTGTACATGTAGTAATCACCATGCTTAACTGGCTTTTGGTCAGCTTGTTAGCTGTAACATGATCAATGGCTTTCTTAACAAATGCCTGCCACTTACTTTTATTTCAGGTATCATTTTAGTTTTTCAGTTCCTCTCTTAGGCCATGAAGGGATGCACAACCTTCCCCATTTAACTGATTAGGCTCTTTCTAGAGTTCCTATGGGTGGGCAGTAATACAAAACATTTGGACCTGCATAATACATCTGGGCAAAGCTGGAATATTTCAGACCGGAATACAGGAATTAGAGTTTGTTAGTTTGTTGTCTTAAATTCTAATAATGCTACTATAGGACGTACACCAGGGACCAGTTCTGTGGAGAGAGGTTTTTCTGGGGACCAGAGGGGGCATAGTTTCCTATGCCGTCTGCATCCTGCAGATGGGGCTTCGCTTATTTGCGTGGCCCGGTTTTTTGCATGCCGCAGACCAGTGCCGGTCCAGAGACCGGAGATTGAGACCCCTGTTTTACAATATTCTGCTCTTATTATTTTTCCCCCAACACATGACAAATAATGCTAGTGAATTTTAATAACACACACATGCTTGTGGGAACCAGAAAAAAGGAGTGGCTTAGGATCAAATGTGATCCTGGCTGATGGATACCCATTCTAAACCTGCAGCAGTATTGGATTTTTCACCAATTTATTGGTAAAACACTATGTAATCAAAAGTAACATTTCTGAAAATAACTCTATGAGGAAAAGCTGTTGAAGGTGGGCTAATTTGACGATTGCAGAAATCTAGCTGGGCAACTATTTACAGCAATATATAAACTCAGGGCAGCATAGAAAATGACATGCATCAGAGGAAAACAAGGTATTGCGCTAAGGCTTGAGACTTAGCATGAACGATTGAAAGTTTTAGTGCCTTTTGGTGTTTGCAGTGGAAGGAAATAAATCAAAAGGATGGAGACATCCTGGCTTCTTTCTCCAACCATCTCTCCAACATTCTGATGTTAAACTAATGGCAGTTCTCCCTGCTGCATATTGTGTTGCTATATTGGGATGCAAATGACAGACAGATGTCAATATTTCGATAAATAAATTTATGAAAGAAAAATATATGGTCCTGTACTTCTTTGAGACTTAAGAGGCTACCCTTTTGAGGTCCTTGGCTACCACCTTCTTGGGCTTCAGGGATCTAGAAACTGGAAGTAAAGAAGATAGAACATAAAAGAGCCAGTTTGGTCTAGTGGTTAAGGCAACAGGACAGAAACCAGGAGATGGTGGGTTCTAGTCCCATTTTAGGAATGAAAACCATCTGGGCCAGGCACTCTTTCTCAGCCCAACTCAGCCCACAAGATTGTTGTGGTGGGGAAAATAGGAGAAGGAAGGACTATTGTGTATGTTCGCTGCCTTCAATTATTTATAAAAAATAATAAGAATGGGAAATAAATAAATAAACTACCATTAAGCAGTAGCAGTAGCATTTGCAATAGCAATAGGACGTAGACTTATATACCACTTCACGGTGTTTTACACCTCTCTTTAAACAGTTTACAGAGTCAGCATATTGCTCCCAACAAACTGGGTCCTCGTTTTACTAACCTTGGAAGGATGGAAGGCTGAGTCAACCTTGAGCATGCAAGACTTGAACTGTTGAACTGTTGGCAGTCAGCAGTCGGCAGAATTAGTCTGTAATACTGGAGTACTGAATTTTAACCACTGTGCTACTATGGCTTTTAATAAATAAATAATATTGTTTTCCATTTATCACTTGGTCAAACTCACACACCCTCTCCTTAGTCAACTGTAAATGTAGTCAGTTTCATTTCCACAACTGGTTCCATCATTCTGCAGTATTTTTAAATGTAAAGACTACTGCGTTTATTTTTCTATCAACTTTCGCTAACATCTTTTTTTAATTTATGCATATGCCAATGCAAATGCTGAGCTTGGAACTTCAGTGCAAAGTATGAAGAGATGTGGAATGCAACGGACAGCCTAATTGCAATTTGCATAATAATCCAGGAAGGGCAATTGAGGTTAAGTTCACTTAATAACACAGCAAAGAAAATTCTCTAACATTCTGAGGCTGAAAGCATATAGTTTCTTTACAGTGAGAATATGGGGAGTGTGTTAAACATTAACAGTGCTATTGAAGTGTAGTCACCCTGTGAGTCTGTGATCTAATAATAGAATGGTGATATATACAGGGTATATGATGCTCTACTGTAAATTGTGACCCCCTTCCCCAATTTTTAAATTAGTTAAATGAAGATAGATTAAATTAATCTAAATCTTGGGAGAGAATTAAGAAGAAAAAGCAAAGAGCAAAAACTGGTGTTGTATTAGCGCCTTATGAACCCAGGCTGAATACAGTTTTTCCAGTCCTGTTAGTAAAAATATACGGTAAGATGCATGAACCAGCACCCAAAAATATAGTCTAGTTGTCTGTAGCATGTGTGGTCAGGACCCTGTTTTCCCCTGGTATAGTCTCTGTGCTCTGAAGTCATCTTTTATTAATCCATCACATGTCCATGTTCGGTCGCCTTGCCAGCTGGTTTGGTCTTTCCCTCCTGCCATTCAATATGGCAGCATTGCAGTAGCCTGCTCTTAGGAATTGTCCTATTTGGCTTGGCACAAGGACGCTGCTGGTATGCAAGTGGAGAGGAAAAAGAGTTGCAAATTCTTTGCAGCTGTTCAAACAACCCACTCACCTTCTTCTCCCCTTTCCATCCAAAGGGCCAGCTTGCTCACGTAAAGCCAGCTGGCTGCTTGTTTTCCTTGAGTATCAGTGGTGCAAACAGGGTGGGCTGTTTATCAGCCTCCTTCCCAATCTTTTTATGTAAAACTTAAGTTTTGAGAAGTGCAAAGTTCAAAAACAGCAAGAAGGGCTAGGCTCTCTTTTAATAGGAATGTAAAGAGCCAGCAAGCCAGATTAGAGCTTGATTTTTTTTTTCAGATGCCTACTAATTAGCAGGCTGATTAAGTTTACAAGAGGCAAAGAGTGATGCTTTGCATAGCTGGGAGCAAAAAAACCGACCCCTTTTAAATATAGAAAGCAACTACATATAAGTGTTCCTAATGCTGACCTGTGACTACTCAGAGAGCCAGTATTCTCCCATCTCTCTATCAACCCTTTTGTTCAGATCTTGGTTTTCAAATGCGTGCTGTGGAGGTGCACTCTTTGCTGCTGTAAATTGTGTCAAGAGCCCTAGAGCAGGAAAGCAGCAAATGAATTGTGAAAAGCAGAAAATGCCATTCCTGCAATTAGTCTTTTCTTTTTACTAAAAATGAACACTTTGGAAACGAGAATCCATACCTGCACCTGAGCTTTTGCCAACTTTGATTCTAAATATCAATGACTTCACGCCTGGAAACCCAATTACAGATCCTCCTGGTGCACATTACCCAGATTGAATTATAGACCCAATCTACGGCTGGGACCATGCCAAATTATACTGTGGCTGCTTCAGCCATTATTATTTGTTCATCATGGTGTATGGCTTCCCATGTTACATGAGATCTATGGCTAGGTCACTTTATAATCTAGTCAACTATGTACCACAGGGTTTGGTCAAGGAATCTATTTAGCCAATTTTGAATTCTGGCTGGAGAATTTGGCAGCCTGGGTTTATCTGCTTCTCACTTGGCTTTGAAATCAGAAATGATAGCAGGCACTTGAGAAAGCTCAGGGATTCCCAAAATGTCATCCATGTTTTGCAAGGAAACTGTTCCAACAGTGCCTCAGTCACATATTGTGCTGTTCTTCTGCTCTTTCTTTACTGTAGGTCAAACAAAAAGACAGAATAGGCAGTAGGAAAGTATGGGAAGGTTACAACTGGATAACAACATCTGGAATTGCCATAAAATTGTCCAAATCAGGCATGTCTGACAGCTCAGGGAACAATTTTTCCCTTTCCTTTCCAATGAGTCCCTATTTTTCCTACACTTTGATTCCAGTAACACATTAAGAGTCAGTTATAAAAATATTTTTTTATTTAAAAAGTGAGGTTTCTAATAGTTATCTGCATGCAGATACTTAACCATGTGGTCTAGTTTCTTTTTCCCCTAATTGGGAACCAGAAAAAAGCAATCTTCTGGAAGGAACCATTGGCAATCCTTGAAGAGCTGTTACAAATATCACAGCTTTACTACTGTTTGAATGCACCACCTCAGTTTCCTTCAGGCCTCTGTTCAGTGGATTTACAGTAGAAATCTGTTTAGTTTCCTACAATGCATTGGTTTGATATACTTGGTGAAGAACTACTGTGTTAACTAAAGACTATTTTTCCTAAATTTAATTGCTATACTAAACCATTAACACATCATCTAAAAAAAATCTACAGGAAAAGATTCATGGACCAAAATATAATGATTAAACATTCTGTCTTTTCTGTGCAGAAATGAAAGTCTGCCATCCTTTGATTGTTCTAGCCTATAAGGTTTATTCTAGGGAGATTTTGAGGGGGGGAAATGCACACAGAAAAGATCCTGCCCAAAAAACAATGCATTAGTTCTATCTGTTGGGATTGCTCACATTATGCCAAGAACTCCAGCACAGTTGTCTTTCTTTAAGTGATGCTTTGGCAGACTGCATCTTTTCTACCCTGGGAGAAATAGAAAGGTGGGTCCATCAAAAAGAAGCCTCCTTGTCTCCACTTTCAATAATGGAGAGTTGGTTGCCAAAAGATCACATCATACCTTATGAACACTGACCTTTGGTCAACCCCTCTTGCATTTACACCTATGAAATTAAGTGAAATGAATGTTTTGGGGTTATGATACCTCAGCACAGCAACATTGTGTTAATGTAATGTGGTTTGTTATTAACTGTTTTTGCTGTTCTGTTTACATATGATGGTATTGTAAGCTGCTCAACCAGACAAGTACCGTATTAGAATCGTATGTAAGATTAGTTTATATAGTAAATACAGTGTGTGTGTATGTGTGTGTTTCTTTTAATGTGAAAAGAATAGCGTGAGGCAAAAACGTTTGCCTAATGCTGATTGACTGACATCTATGACAGGTGAAACTGGATACTCCACTATTTTTAAAATAGATTTGCATCTTTAAAAAGACATTTCAGATGTGAATGTGAATGAGGAGGAACAAGTTATGAGGAGGAACTTAAACACTTTTTTAGATAATGTACCAGAATCATGGGGGATTCTGAAAGTGAAACACTATTTATGGTCCAAAATCTGACACAGTCCCATGCATTGAACAAGCACAGCATGAAGACAAATGGTATCTTGTGGAACAGGGGTGTCAAACTCACATCGTCACGGTGGTGTCACGTGACATATTGGGAGTTTTCCCCCCTTTGCTAAACCGGGCATGTACGTGGCCGCATATGACGCATCCGGCCCACAGGCTGGGAGTTTGACAACCCTGCTATAGAAGCAAAAACCATTTCAGCCAGGGTTGATTGTATATTTGTAAACATGAAGGAGAAATGCTGAGCCAAGAAGCTTCAAGAATGGTTGTAAGGATAAATGCTATCCTGCTACTGGATTTAGAATAAGAGCATTATATTTGCATAAGGATGAAATAGCCTACATTAATCCCAGAAATTCATTTTTTCCAAAGACAAGAAAATCTTTCTAATCTGCCTCCTCTCCTCTTCACCACTGCCAAACAAATCCATAACATTTCTCCATCAGCTTTCTTGCTGCTTAAGCAGAGTCTGGCAAGGGAAATCACACGGAGTCATGTGGCGGGAAATGGTCCCTTAGCCAAGATATTTACTGAATGATGCATCTATTGGTCCACTTAATGTTGAAATGGTTGAATATATAGATTCTCCAAATACAAGCACTGAAAGAAATGTATGTACTTGGAGATAAGAATGGCTCCAACCCTGTTGGCCTTTCATAACTTGGCTGTGTACCCAGGCCTGGGGCTCCAAATTCATTAAAGGGCCTGTTTCTTGGCTTTTCTATTAATTGCTTAATTGGTTAATTATCTCAGCTGTTATATGCATTTATTTTTTGAATGTTTTGAATGTTTTTAATCATTTTAACTGTTTTATAGTTTTAGAATTGTAAGCTGTCCACAGTCACTTGACTGAGATGGGCAGCTATATAAATTGAATAAATAAATATATCCCACATGATCAGTGAGGGAATGTTATTGTCAGGCCTGCATTTTGGCCTATTCAAATTGTTGCCAATAGTGTTACAAGATAAATGGGTAACTGTAAATCCAGGTATGGATTATTCTTCTCAGGAGCCATAGAGAATTCTGCCTCCTCCTCCAAAGATTAGAGATGTGGTTTGAATAGACCACATTCTTTGAGATTGGAACTATGTCTCTGGTCTTGGACAATAATCTATCAGTCTTATGACTCTTGTACCAAATTGTACTGTTCACTTCTTCTGGAAGCCATGTTGGGGGTTGGAAAAAAAGGAACGAAGTGGAAGGCATAAAGAGTCAATGGATTTTCAGGCTCTCTTCTTTCCCCACCCTCTTTAAATATTTAGAGTTTGTTGAAGGTCTAAATATGGGAAGATAGCATAGAAAAGGAAAGCAATGAGATGCAAGGCGTCTTCCTCCACATTTCTGCTTACCTCTCTTTGTTCTGCTCTCTCGGTCTGCAGCTGGGAGAGGTTTAGGGACTTAAAGAGCTCCTTTAAGAATTGCAGCACACACACCCCAACTCAAAAATCCTGGGATAAGTCTTATCAGTTTTTCTGCAATCTTCCTGGCAATGATACATTATGAAAGCTGTGCACAAAATGCATTTTAAAAAAATGTATGATTGGCTTTAAAAAATGTCATATTCGAAAGCTCCTCAACCTTGTAATTAATGTCAGTCCAGTTCAGCAACCAGGATACATTTTCTGATTGTGGTATGTCATATACTTTATAGCTGATCTAACCTGTACCTCCATATTTCAATAAACAGTGAGGCTTTTTTAGTTCTTTTATCCTAGTTCTCCAAAAGCATTCCCATCATTCGCTAAGAATTATAATCATTGAGTGTTTTTGTATGACAGCCACCTCACTGACCTTGGCTGACCTTGTAAAAAGTAAGTAGACTCTGCTTTTGTTAGCACTTGGATGGAAACACCACCAGAAATCCCACAGCGGTGGGCTAGACTGAAACATTAAATAAATAATGGGAAGCACATCAAACTACCGGCTGTTACAGTTTTTAATGGGTGTGTTTATTTATTGGATGCATAATCTTGCCTTTCTTTCTGTAGTTTGCAATGGAATGTGTGAATGAGCCTGGGGAAAGAGATGGTTCCTAAAAACTGATCAGACAGGGGTGGCAGGAGTCCCAAATAGTTTAACAATCAAAGAAAGAAACTTAGGAAGGACTCCTCCCCCAATGAATAAAAAAAAATTTAAAAATGGCAGTAGGATATACTGTGTGTGTGTATATATATATATATATAGACTTGCAAGATTCTGTTAATGTAGCCTGACAATAAAATATAATTCATTAATCTAGTCCTATTTACCATGCCAGATGGGTTCTATGCAGCATCCATAGCTCCCTTTTCTCTTCTTTTTCTTCACTACAACACAACCCAGTGAATTTCCATGTGGTGGACTTGCCCTTACATCTCTTGTTCAAGTTTAATATCTGGAACAATAATAGTGAATTACATGTAGTCCTCAACCTATGACCACAATGGAGTCTAAAATTTATGTGGCTAAGTGAGAAATGTGTTAAGTGGGTTTTGCCCCATTTTACCACCTTTCTTGGTTCAGTTGTTAAGTGAATCACTGCAGTTGTTAAGTTAGTAACCTGGTTGTTAAGTGGATCTGGCTTTCCCATTGCTTGTCAGAAAGCTGCAAAAGGGGATCACATGACCCTGGGACACTGCAACTGTCATAAATGTGAGTCAGTTGTGAAATACTTGAATGTAAATCATGTGACCGTGGAGATGCTGCATCAGTCATAAGTGTGAAAAATGGTCATAGGTCAGTTTTTTCAGTGCCATTGTACCTTTGAACAGTCACTAAATGAACTGTTGTAACTTGAGGACTATCTCTATGTCCATAAAAAAAAAGTAAAGCCTGAAGTAGCCACCTGATAAATTGTCAAGCATGTATAAGATAACAGATATAAGTATAAACATGATTATGAATACAGGAAATGCATATGAATAAATGGGGAAAGTAGGACAGGGATGGTAGGCACATTTGTGCACTTATGCATGCCCCTTACAGACCTCTTAGGAATGAGGTGAAGTGAACAGTAGACAGTCTAAGGTTAAAGTTTGGGGATGAAACCACAGAGTCAGGTAGTGCATTCCAGGCATTGACTATGTTGCTGAAGTCGTATTTTCTGCAATCAAGTTAGAGCAGTTTACTTTAAGTTTATATCTATTGTGTGCTCGTGTATTATTCTGGTTGAACCTGAAGTAGTCATTGACAGGTAGGACATTGTAGCAGATAATTTTGTGTACTACGTTTAGGTCAGACCGAAGGCGACATAGTTCTAAGTTGTCTAAGCCCAAAATTTCAAATCTGTTGGTATATGGTATTCTGTTGTGAGCAGAGGAGTGGAGGACTCTTCTTGTGAAATATCATGAAATATATATCATGAAATAACATGGAAGAGATCTCTTTGCAGCACTCAAGATGCCACTGTTAGATGTTTCCTGACAAGAGGAAGCATCTTGCAGTGGTTAGAATGTTAAAAATTAAGACAAAAGATTTGGGTTCAACCTACTCTTAGCAATGAATGTTGGGTAATCCAACTTCAAAGGACTTTTGTGAGGATAAAATTGGAGTGAGAATATGAATATAATATATATATATATTTTGAAAAAGGTGATTATGGAAATTAGGGTAAATATACAATTAATTAATTAATGAGGAAACATTTATAAAATAGAAGACAGGGAAACTGGAATACCATCCCAGGAAGAAGGGCAGCAGCAAGGGAACGAAGAAAGGGAGGGGAGAGGAAGGGGGAAGTAAGATGGAAGAAAGGAGGAGGTAGAGGAGGAGTGGTGGAAGGAAAGGGAGGAGAAGAGAGGGGAAGTAGGGAGGGAGAGGAGGAGGGCTGCAGTAGGTGGAAATGGTATGAAAGAAACCCTGGAATTTGAAAAGAGATAATGAAATGGAAATTGTGAAAGAAGAAAAATATTATTGTAAAAGATGTGAAATTTATATGTAAAGATGAAATGTGAAATAAGATGTATGGAAAATAAAAAACTTTTCAACAAAAAAAGAAAAAAAATGGCACCAAAGGGAAAATCGCCGCAGTTGTGTTTGATCGGGAACCAAAGATACGTTCGTGAAACCTTTTAGTGGATTTTTTGTTCAGGAACCGATCTGGTCGTAGACTGAGGCGTTCGTGAACCGAGGTTCAATATTTTAATAGGTTTACTTAGAAGAAAGTAACCGCTTATGCAGTGGGGCTTCCAGCAAAGGATGCCCGTGATTCCAATGGAGCAGAGCAGTCCTATATTTAGAGCGTTTTGTGGTTCCGCCACCAGAAAAAGCACAGGGGGCTCCTTTGCTGGCACACCTGCAGAACTTAATAAGTGTAATAGGAACACCAGGGGTTGTCCTCCTTGTATCTTCCCTGTTGTTGTTTTCCCTCTGGGGAAAAAAAAAAGTTTCATTTGGTTTGGCACATTGTGAGAGAGGTTAGAGGTCTTTGGCTGTGTCCCTAACCAAAGCCTATTTTGTGCATTCTGGGCTTTCACTAAGGTCGGGATTTCCTAACCTCAGGACAGCCAGTTATGAAATCTAGGGGGGGAGTAGGGGACATATTACGGTAGTTCAAGGGTGAAATGCTGCCAGTTCTGCCCCTAGTAGCAATAAATTTTCCAGTTCAGAGAACCAGTAGTAAAAATGCTTTTAAAAAGTAAAAAAAAAAAAAAGCTTTCCATGATCAGTGGCACATCTGATTGTCACAGCTGATGAACCTTTTCTTTAACTTTTTTACAAATTTTTTTTACTAGCTATTCACCCAACTGGAAGTAAAAAAAGGCTTTAAAAAGTAAAAAAAAAAGTGGCGACAATCAGCTGAGAGGGGTGGGGGAATGTCTGAACCTTAAAAAAAAACTTTTTAAAAGCATTTTTTAAAAACTAACTATTCACCCTGTGAGGTTCATGCTAATTGCAGGGGCCAT
>JANHFT010003215.1:323644-350930 GCA_032467955.1 Pseudoxenodon macrops | reverse complement strand
TCCTAGAATTCCCCAGCCAGAATTCTGGGAGTTGAAGTCCAGATATCTTAAAATTGCCAAGGTTGAGAAACATTGACCTCAAACCACCAGTATTGGTGATTTCTACAATTGCACCCAAACTCATTTGGCTAATTTCTATAGAAAACTGTTGGGCAGAAGGATGGGTCATTTGTAAGCAGTATTCCCATTCTATCTTGGTCCATGATCCTCTAGAACAAGCATCAGAAGTAGCAGAAGTAGCAAAATAGGAGCAATGTTTCTAAATGCTTCTTTCTGATAGTCATATGCCTCCCTCAGTCTTTGCTCAGGCAAATCACTACAAAACATGCCATATCAGCTCTCTCCTCCAGAACGCAGTTCCAGACAGCCATACAGCTTCTATTCGCCAATTTATTTTTAAATTCAAAGTGTGTGTGTGTGTGTGCACGCGCGCATGCGCACGCACGCGAGGAGGCACAGAGACAGTGTCTGAATGTCTAAATCCTTGGAGGACAGGTAGTCATCCTTCCCACTCTTTTCCTATAAAAGATAGTCTTCTTGTTGCCATTGTTCTTCCACCTGTCAGTCTCTCCCAAGCTGAAAGACTCTTCCGCATCAAAGTGATGCACATAGTAGTAATCAGTTTATTTATTCCAAAGGTAAATAAGCTTTCCTGAGCCTATTCTTCAGCATGCCTCTGACTGAAATTGTAACTCAGATTTCAGACAAATGAGGGTAAATCCAAAGGTTAAAAAAACAAAAGTTCTATTAGTCTAATCTCACATCAGCTCCAATAGCTTGCCTTTTAGAAGCTCTTCTTTTTTGTATGATAGACAAACTACTTCAACAGAATTTATATGGACATGGAAAAAAAAAAGGACCGCACAGAGGGGGATTAACAGATTCTATCAACCTCTATGATGCTTTATGGGTTTGGCTTCACAAATGCCTGTTACAACCCAAGTGACAGTATCCTTATTAGCCTTTTACCTTGGCAGCACATATAGGATTCTACCACCTCTGTTCATGAGATAGCCCTACGGCAACCCTCGTCATGCTATACAGACAAACAAATTAATTCATCACACTTGGAGATACTCACGGTTTCCTTCCATTTTCCTAGTCCCTGAGAAAATAAGCTCTTTCTTGCAAAACAGCTCCTGTAAATTATGTTGGGTGTTATACCTCAAGCATTGCTGCTGCTGCTGCTGCTTCCCATACTAGAAAAGTGCTTGATCTCATTTAACATGGTTCAAATACTGTAAGAAACATCAAAAAGCTCAGGATCGTCCACTTTCCAGTCATGTGTAAAAAAAAAGCATCTTACAGAATTTACAGGTCGTGGTTTACAAGATGTGAGGTTGTATGTGCTAAGCCTTTCTTATTATGGAACACCTTTAAGGTCTCATGATGCACATGTCTGGTCTTTCGTTATTTGTAAACATTAAAGAACACGCCTATGCTTTTTTTTTTAAGTGTATGAAGCAAATCTCTACGTTTGGAAATAATTTATGCATCAGGAATAACTATTATTTTAAAACATGTTTTTACTATGTAAATTGCTCCATTCCAAACGTTTCTAAGCAGTGAAAAATACAAGAATGGTGTCGGAAAATACATCAGTGCATTAGTAGCTTTCTTGCAGATGTACACAAGGGTCGTTAACTCCCTTCTGTTATTTCATGTCTGCTTGAAGGCACTGGGAGAGATCATCCAGCAGCTTCAGTATCATCACCCAGCTTTACACCATTATGCCAGGTCTCACTGGAGATGCTGTCAAAATCTTGTCTTAGCACCTGAAGGTCTGGGTGGGTAAGAAGTCAATAGTGAGCCTTAACAAGATTGAGTGCTTATACTTTGGAATTCCCTTACTGTTCCAGTGGCAACGCTGCAAGGAGTTGCACTATACTTAAAGGAGTCTATGACTTGGGGGCAGGGGTGCAATTCAGCAAGTCCTGACAGGTTCTGGAGAACCAGTAATGGAAATTTTGAGTAGTTTGGAGAACCGGCAAATACCACTTCTGGTTGGCTCCAGAGTGGGGTGGGAATGGAGATTCTGCAGTATCCCTCCCCTGCCATGCCCACCAAGCCACACCACACCCACCAAGCCACGGCCACAGAACCGGTAGTAAAAAAAATTGAATTCCACCACAGCTTGGGGATGGTTCCTACTGGATAAGCAAATGGAAACTATACCCAAGATGGCTTTTGTCCATCTCTGCCTGGTGTACTAGTTGCAGCACCTGGACATGAGGAACTTGCCTTTGTGGTTCATGCTACCATCAAGAACCTTCAAGTGATATCAAAGCCCAAATGTGCACTGACAGTCAGTAAGAGCCATATTATACCAATGTTATAGACTTTGAATTAGCTCATATTCATTTAGAAGTGCAACTTAAAATTGGATTTAATCTATCAAGCTGTTCTTTTTCAGCCTCAAGTTACTTGCAGGGCTGCAATTCTTCCAACAAATTCAAGTGTTCTGGGAGAAACAGAGAGTTATACCCCATTTTCAGAAGGCCACCTTTCTTGCTTCAAATCTTAGTGTTCAGTTATGTTCCTTATCTGTACTATTTGTTCTGCCATTGATAGCAGTCTCTCCTAGAAATTTTAGTCAAGGCAAGGAAGTCAGTCTACTGTTAGAGAAACAAGGCTGCCAAAACTCCACCAATACCAATCTCCCTAAGAAAACAATTATTAGGAAAATTATCTCTTTCCTGTATGTTTCTGGATAAGTTCTATATTTTCTGTTTTTCTTTTTGCCCGGCTACACTGCTATCTAGATATTGCGTGTACGCATATATGTGTAAAGCACACGTAAAATCACAGCAATTTCTCTACCAGCACCTTGGCAAACAAGCTTGCTTGCCAAGTTTCAATAATGCTTTTTTGCTTCAAGCAATCGCAGTTCCAAGCCTACACCTGGAAAAGAGGAATTTATTTTTAAATTTCCAGCATTGGCTAATTGTAAAGAGTGAAAAGAAACATATTGGGAGACTAATGAGCCTCCATTTAGATTAAATGAGAACCAAAGGATGCTGCTGCCCATAGAAAAGATGCTGCTCTAGCAAAGCAGTAATGTCTGGGGGAAGAACAATCAAATGCAGACTCTGGGTAGAGGAGAAACCTCCAGAACTAATCAGCGAGTGAGCAATGACAGTCAAGCGTGAACTGCCATCATCTGCCAGGGCTCATCTGAATAGCACAGATCAGCAGTGGAGTTCAAGTTCAGAAGACAGCTGCCTGCCATTTGCAATTAGTATTAGCCGCATGGGAGGCAAGCTGGCTGGCTACTAAAGAAGTTTTTCTGGTGACTTGAAATCAAACTTGCTTGCTATTTTCTCTAAGCCTATCATGTCTTTGCCTTAACCCTTTTGCAAACAGATGTTCCACACAAAAGAAACTTTTAAACTGAAAAAGCAACGTTTTGTTTCTTGAATTTAAGGAAGTGGGAAGGAAGGAATCGTTTAAAATTTTAAACCTGCGATTGATCTGGGAACAAAATATTTCAAGGAAAAGGTATGTTGATCCACAGTTTAATCAGAGTTAAATTCATCAGGATATACAGTATACTAGGAGTGTCAAAGTCGTGTTGCCACGTTGGCATCACGTGACGTATTGGAACTTTTTTCCCCTTTGCTAAACTGGGCATGGGCGTGGCTAGCACGTGACGCGTCCAGTCCACAGGGCGCAAGTTTGACAGCCCTGTACTAGAGTATGAAGATAACTTTGAAGAAAGAATGCAAGGACCACTAAGTAATTGTCAATTTAGGCCTGGGGATGAAAAAGAAACTCAGGATAACCCCACTTTGATTCTGCTTGGTATAAGAGAGGACAAAGAGATACTCTGTCAGGCTTTCAAGGTTCTGTTATTCCACCTGATAACAGTCTGTTATTTGTAAGGGCCCTTTAGTTTTGTTGGCTTTAACCTTTTGGAGCCTTCTCGGATAAAATTGTAATTCCATATAGTACATAATACAGTATTACCGGTATGTATTCACTCAGTTGAAGTGAGAGGGAAATCTGTTCTTCCTCCATCCCTCCACCATCACTCATCCCTTCCACTACTCACTTCCTTTCTCTAGTCTTCTGGCTACTTTACCTACAGATCTGCAGACAGTTGCCATAACTCCACATCCTAAGTTACCCATTACAAGTGCAGATGCAGATCAAAGAGTTTAACTTCAACTATAAATCTCATCTTAGAGCAGGAATGCAAGAGCCCAGGAAAAACAAACCAATCACCAAGATTCCATCTGGACAAATCCAGAAATTTGAGCTGAGTGTCAAGTTGTCAAAAATCAATCAGGGAATCAGAAGCCGCACACATTCAGGAAGTAAAGTATGATTTTGGAAAATAGTTTGCCAATAGAAGTCTGGTTCCCAGGCTCTTCCTTTTATAACACTGGCCAATGCATTCTTTTTTTTAAAAGTGAGAGTTGTTTTTTTAGGAGTTTTACTGAACATCTATTCTAATCAGAAGAACAGCCACAGGAATCACCATTCTTAAGATTCATAGCAAAAAAAAGAGTCTGTAATGCAGTGTTTATAGCACTCCCACATATACAACCAAATGTATAGATCCAGTATGTCGATGATACCTTTGTCATAATTTTAAAAAAAAACCTTAGAGAAGACACATATGAAACTATCAACATGTTCAAAGCAATAAAATGTACAAGGGAAGAAAAAACAACAACACACTACCTTCCTGCATATCCTCATCAGCAGAGAAAATGGCAGCAAATTGGAAACATTATTGAAAAACCATCCACACTAACCAAATGCTCTACTACCAAAGTAAGAACCCAATCTCCCACAGGAGAAGCTGTGCAAGGACATTATCCAGAATAGAACAAATGCCCTGCAACAAGCCAGAACACCAGAAAAAGGAAACAATCTCCAACAAAATAGATACTCATGCAACTTTATCAAAAAGTGCCTGACCACTTAACCCACTACAGCGCAACCAACACAAGCTATGAAAAGGATAACATTGCCATACATTTTAAAAAAACCTGAAAAAGCAACAGACTATTGTAACCACACAACATCATAGCACACATACCAACTAAAACCTTCCAGAACATTTTTATTAAACCAAAAGACCCAGTAGCCCAAGAAGGAAAAAACAAAACAGGAGTCAGCTTCAACATACGGTTTAAGGTCTCTAATAGCCACCATGTAAGGACAGGCAGGCAGAAGTCTAGTAGAGGACATTCATGAACACAAATGGCACTCAGAAGGCAGACACTTAACCATGGTTTTATATTGCACACTGTGAGTATCTTAGACCAAGCTAAATTCAAAATTGCTGGGGATTTCCTGGAAGTTTGGCACTCAGACAAATCAAATCAATAGGCACATAGAAAAACAATATTTATACACCACTCAAAAGAGGCAATAAAAAAATCAGGAAAGGGAGGAAAAGTCCAGAACACCTCCCCAGCAATCATCACCCAGATAAGCAGGGATTGCCACCTGGCTTAACACTAATCAAACAGTAAGCAATATCCTAATCAAAGAACTACCAACTCAGACAAACAATCAAACAAGTAGCAAACCGTTGCTTATTCAAGGAATTACTAAGAAGGAAACAACAACACTAACAGCAAGCTACTGTATAAGAATATAGATCAAGCCCCACTCCCTTCTAATACTGAAGATGTTATCTGCTAATGAAACATCTGCAAGCAAACAACCAAGGTCAGAAAGCACCAAGGGCTCCACAACTACTCTACTGACTCAAACTTTCTGCATGTGAGGGCTGAGAATATTTTCTTGTTCGGACTCTAGGTCAAGTGACTTAGCCTGTTGATGTGCTTCTATGACATGATCTATAAGTCCTGCTTTTTCTAAAGCCTCATATGTAAGGACAGAAACTGTCAAGCCTTGATTCTCCACTATAGAGCCTCAAACAGGCCCATAACATTCAACAAGTCACTCAAAATAATGTACACATGGCATCCAAAGATTAATGCAATTTTAGGACAAAGAAGCAACTGCTCTAGGATATGGGTAGGTCTTATTTGAATGCATTGCCCATGTGTGACACATTATTTCAAGCATCTGCATTTTCCCTCCTAATAGTTCTGCAATAGGTAATTTTAAAATCTGTTTCTTTTGAAGCAAGTTCAGCTCAGGGACAATATGAATATTCAGTATGAATAAAAAAAGGCACCTTGATCGTAATATAAACACATGTAAATAGCAGAAAGTAACCTTGGAATAATTTGACTTTCCATAATGTCTTGATGAAAACTACTACTCTCAAAGCTGCTAGCTTTCCTAAAGAAGATAGTAACAGCATTTAGACTTATATACCACCTCCTAGTGCTTTTCAGCCCTCTCTAAGCAGTTTACAAATATCAGCATGTTGCCCCCAACAATCTGGATCATTTTACTGACCATGGAAGGCTGAGTCAACCTTGAGCTGGTGAGACTCGAACTATCAAACTGCTGGCAGTGGGCAGTCAGCATAAATAGTCTGCAGTACTACATTCTAACCACTGTGCCATAAGACAGAGCTCATAACAACAAAGCAGGAGCCAAAGAGTTAATATCACTCTCCTTCATACACCAGCCCAGGGATGCTCAGGCACCCAAACAGATTGTTACTAATTCAAACAACATGTAGGTTAATGAAGTTTCTGGATGGCAGCCTTCAATGAGAACAGGTCTTTCCATCTTTTGATTTTTTTTTTAATTAGAGCTGCAGAACAAGTAAACTCTTTGAATGATGTTAATCTTGTAATTTAGAGAATTATGTCTTCTTAACTAGAGAGCCAAGGTACACAACTTGTAATCATAGAGTCCCACGTGGCTTTTGGAAAATGTTGAGTGTAGTTCTGCAGAGGTATGCATCTATGTATGAATGTAGGCAGTGGTGGGCTTCAATTTTTTTAACAAATGTGCTCCCTCTGAACTAATTCTCTTGATACTTCTCCAACATGCAACCCTAAGAAGCCACATTTCTCTCCCTCCCTCTCTCCGTCTCTCTCTCTCTCTCCTCTCTCTCTCTCTCTCTCTATCTTTCTCTCCCCCCTCTCTCTTCCTCCCTCCCTCTCTCTCTCTCTCACACACACACAAATAATTTAAGAAAACTCCCTTGTTTTGGAGACTTTAGAATCACAGGCTAGAAGGCACCTTGGAGGTCTTATAACAACCCTCTGTTCAAGGCAGAAAACTTCATTCGTATACAAGTTCACAGACATCCCAGCTTTGGTGCAAGAACTGTAGGCAGCCTTCTCTGCTGCATACTTTCTCCTCCTACCACCTCAGGTGGGAGGCCCGAGAGAAAGCACCTGACCTGGCCACACAACCCTCCACGACGGAGCCCTTCCCAAGGAGCAAAGCAAGAATGTACTGATTCGTCTCAAGGGCGAACCCCAGGGTGGTGGTGGCGGTGCTTCAAGTGGGCAGCCCTTGGGGGAGGAATTTCCTCTCAGGCCTCCCACCCATCAAGATGTTGCTTGGTCTCACAGCCACTTCTTGCAGCCCTTGTTGGTGCCGAGCATGCCTTGGGCACTCGGGGAGAGGCTCCATGTGCTCTCTGAGTCAGCAGCTGTTTCTCTCCACTGCTGCTCTTGCTGGGAGAGCGCTCCAAAGGACCCAAAGCGGCATCTCACAGCTGCTAAATTTTGCTGTGCTACACAAGACGCCTCCCAGCAAGAGCAGCAGCAGAGAGAAACAGCATGGACCTGTTCCACGTGCTCTCTGGGTCAGCAGCATGCAGACAGAGACCCCGGGGAAGGCCAGAGACAGAGCCAGGGACTGGCACATCTCCCGGGCACTGACCTGAGGTGAAGGGCGAGCAAGCAGCATGCAGGTGGACGGATGGTGAGAGCCAGGCCCGAAAGGCAGCTGAGCCTCGCAGTGTCCACCCCGAGGCAGCCCTTTGGCCAAATGCCTTACCTTCATGGGCAGCCATGGTAAGCAGAGTGGGCGAGGCACAGATATCAGCCTGCCGCTTCTTCTTTGTGACAGCCTGTTACATATTAGAATACTATTATCCTATCATCCTGAGTTCCCTTTTTATTAAATTAGGTTGTTGGCTATTCCTGCCAGCTTAGTATCATCTGCAAATTCTCTTCTCTCATCTAAACCATTGATTTAGTGAAAAACAGTCATGAGTGACTTAAAAACGTATTGTATGACCAAGCTGAAGGTATTTGCTCTTGTCTGCACCAAAGTTTCTTCTAACAACAGAATTTTCATTAGACTTTGGGGCAGGGGTGGGTTCTGGATATTTTTACTGCTGGTTTGCTCAGGTTCGCACTGCATGTGCACACGTAAAGCATGCATGTGTAAAGCATGCACACATAAAGTGTGCATGCGCAGCAATCAAAGAGTAGCTTCCGTGCATGCATGCGCAGAAGCAAAATGCAAGATGGCGGCGCCCACGGAGCCACTGACAAAACCGGCTCCGTGGCATCATTGCCAAGTTGCTACCAGTTCTATAGAACCAGATAGAACCGGTAGGAACCCACCTCTGCTTCTAGGTCTGCTAACATAGCAGAGTTAAAGCAAGAAAACTGCATGAATATCCCAGGGAAAAGGAAGTGGGAAGCTAGTTGATTAACACTCAATAAAGTTGGACATAACAAAAGATAAAAAAGAAACTACATTCCAGAAATGGCCAAATCCCTCTATAATGAGAAGGTCACGGGACAGCTTTATGCAGTTACTCTGTTACTTCCTCTGATGGGGCACCACCCTCATTTCAGATGCATGCAACATTTTGTAACCCTGCAAAACTTGCTGAATCCACCAATTTTGCTACCCAGAGAAAAAGGATAGGAAAGAGTCAGCACTTTCCAGCAGCTCTTTCAAAACAAACTTTCAAGGAACAGAAAGGCATTACAATCTTTGAGAGAAGATAGCTCTCGTAATTGTGTGACTAGCGAATCTAGGGATTCATTCCTCTTTGCCCTTCACCACACTATTAGATTCATAACCTTGACTATTATTAACTTTAGCAATATTAAGCTTTCTTAATTATTCACTTAATGTTTGTATTTTATCTTGCAGCTAATAGGCACAGAGCAGAAGAGGACTGGGTGCATCTAGGTGTCGGCAAAGGTCCATCATTCAACAGAAGGCTTATCATTGACCCTGTGATCCAGCTGTTCCTCTTTTTTCTGTTGCTTCCTGTTTCACTACCGCTTTGGGGGAGGATCCATGCTGTGACAGGAGAAAAGAGAAGGAAAACTTGCTGTTCCGTGTCTTTTCCTATGGCTGGCTTCTGTGATTAAGCAGGCACTGTACAGGAAACATACACATGTAGATATTGCCATTTTTCCTCTGACTCTGAGGTGATTAACTATGATAGACATATCTCAAAGGTGCTTTTTCAAAAGGCAAACGAACAAACAAACCCAGTCCAGTTGTGTTTTGAAAAGGCACTTTTGAGACAACTATGATTTGGTTGATTGAGATTCTCCATAGACATTTATGATACACATAGACAGCCTTCTAAAAAGTCCCTGCAGTTAGTTCTCTCTCTCTCTCTCTCTCTCTCTCTCTCTCTCTCTCTCTCTCTCTCCCTCTCTCTCTCTCTCTTTCTCTCTCTCTCTCTCTCTCTCTCTCTCTCTCTCTGTCTTTCATATGGCTGTCACAAAAAGTCTAAAGAGCAGCATCTGTGTCAGTGGTAATTTCTGAATTAAACAACTGGTTCACTAGATTTAAAACAAATGATAATCTTTTTATATCCATAGAATAAAACAATCAGACATAACATGAACAAGCATTGTTTTATATCAATGTTTTCCTAGAGAAGTTTTATTTAGGTGCCCAAGCACAATGGATTCTGGGCAGCATATTTAAAAAAAACCACCAATCCAACCCCTCCATACAAAATAAAACCACAAGACAAACTAGACTAAAATGATCTAAAAATCAACCCAAATCAAAACAGTCCCCTCCCCAATACATTAATATATTAATATCTGGGATGAAAGCATCAGTATGACTGCTTTAGGGGAAAAAAGGAGGTAGGGAAAGTATGTAAAACACATTAACCTTTTAGAAATTTTAGCTTAGCTCAGTTCTAGATGACATGTCTTGAAAGGAAAAAGAAGTGGGGCTGAGAACTCAGGAGTTGGCCACATTATGAGTCACAGTCCAAAAGGATGCATTATTTTACGTGTTGCTTCCTTGGATTTTTCATAATTATAAGCTTTTTGTCTTTTTCTGTTTTCATTTGTTGTGCTGTTTTTTTTTCTTTGGTCCTTTTTTTATACAATAAAAAAAGATCAATGGGATGTAAGTATTTTAATATTTATTATCTAAATCAATGGATTTTTTTCCAAACTTGGTAATTTTAAGATGTGTGGACTTCCCAGAATTCCTCAGCCAGCATAGTTGAAGTCCATACATCTTAAAATTGCCAAGTTTGAAAGCCACTGATCTAAATTGCCTCAGAATAGAATAGAATAGAATAGAATTCTTTATTGGCCAAGTGTGATTGGACACACAAGGAATTTGTCTTTGGTGCATGTGGTCTCAGTATACATAAAATACAAGATGCATTTGTCAAGAATGATAAGGTGCATCATGTAATGACAGTCAAAATGACTCTGACCAGCTGATATATGAAGAGAATAAGACTTGGAGCTTTTGAAGGAGAATTGGCATTCTGAAAGTAGCAGGTCATATGAGCAAGGCACATTGTGTGAAGACTAAGGATTCCCTTCCAGCATTAAAGTAAGGCAAATTGAGGACTCACAAAAAGAATTGGGTTTGAGCCAGGGATGGGTTGTGGATCGTTTTGCTGCCGGTTCGCTCAAGGTTTCACCTCGTGCTCACGCAGCAATACGAAAATATCCAAAATGGCGGTGCCCACGGAGGCACTGAAGGAACCCGCTCCAAGATGTCATCGGCGATTTACTACTGGTGCTAAAGAACCAGTTAGAACCAGTAGGAACCCACCTCTGGTTTGAGCCAAAAAAGAAAATCTGGGAGATCTCTAACTGGGGAAGATTACACATCTCTCACCATCTGAGGCTTCTCAGATGTTGCTGAAATATAGTCTTAAGAAACTCAGTCCAATAAAAAGGGGATTATTTTTTTTCACTCAAAGGTGAAAATTCCCAATTTTAATCCATACAATCCTGTTGTCCCAAAGATGCTTTTTCAAATGGCAACTGGACTTTCTTTGTTTTTCCTTCTTCAGAACTGAAGAAGCTTCTTGGATGAGAAGCAAAAACTCTTCAAGGAAAAACAAAGAAAGTCCAGCTGCTGTTTGGAAAAGCACCTTTGGGAAAACCATGACCTGGATGACTGAGAACCTCCTGCTCATAAATACAGCAGTAAAAAAAACTCTGCCTATCACTTAACATCTGAACTGCCATTTGCAATTATTCTTATTCTTCTCTTAGTAGTCTTTTGGTTTAAACTTGGATTATGCTAAAACATGATGCTCTTTTGATGAGTCAGTTTTCTCAGCTTTTATGAGCAAAACATTCATGATTTTTATCTTGGCAATTGTGATTGTCAAGAACTGCTTAAGTCCCTTCATCCTCTCTAACTACTACTCCTGAAAATTATCAGTTTAGGTTTCCCAGTACAGTGGAACCTCCATTCACGACCATAATCTGTTCCAGGACTTCAGTCAGCACCCAATTTGGTCATGAACGGAAGCAAGACTGACTGCACATGCGCAGGCACACAAAAAAATGGCGCCGAAGAAGAAATTGCCATGGCAGAGAAAATCATCAGCTGTGTTTGATCATTAAACAAAGATGTTCGTGAACAGAGTCAAACATTTAGTGGATATTTTGTTTGGAAACCGATTTGGTCATGGACTGAGGTGTTTGTGAACTGAGGTTCTACTGTATTTTAAGGCAGGGACTATATTTTAAAAAGAAAAGACCTCCCTAGAAAGTACTGTAATTTTCGCTCCATAAGATACACTTTTTAATGGAGCACAGACATTTGGGTGGAAATGTCTGTGCGTCTTATGGAGCAAATATTGTTGAAGCCCTGCCCATCTGCTAAACCCCACACTTTGGTCATCTGTGGACCCTGTTTTTGGCCTCCATGTGGGACACCTGTCACTGCCACCTATCTCCGCTGCCACCATCCCCTCAGCTAATGGTGACAGTGGTGGCAACAGGCAGTTGTGGCAACAGCTGATTGGTGATATCCGGGAGGCCAATCCAACCATTGATAGGCAGCGGTGAACAGCAGTGAGCGGCGGCAGTGAGCGGCGGTGGTGAGTGGCAGCAGTGAGTGGCAGTGGTGAGCAGCAGTGGTGAATGGCAGAGAGCAGTGGCGAGCAGCGGTGAGGGGCAGCAATAGCCAGGGAACACTGGTGAAGGCTTCAGTGTTCCCCGCAGAGGCAGCAAACACAGAGGAGATAGCAATAGCGCCATTTCTGGTTGGCCAGCCCACTGATAGGAGGGGCTACAGGAGGCTGAGATTCAGCTTACCAGTTGTGGGCCCAACGAAATAGAGCCCTGACAAGCCACGTGCTGAGATTGGGAGGCAGAGACAGATTTTTTGTTTTCTTGTTTTCCTCCCCAAAAGCTAGGTGCGTCTTATGATCCAGAGCATCTTATGGAGCAAAAGATACGGTAATTCCCAAATAATTTTAGCATACTTTAAAAAACAGGACATCCAGGAAAATCAACCCAAAATCCCACATGCACCTGTTTGCCTTCATTGCCACATCCACTGCAGCTCCCACCTCCTTCCTAAAACCATTAAATTTGACTTTCAGGCACCAAATTATTATCCTTACCTGCATCGCACAGAACAGACAGATGATGAAAAGCTGTTAACACTGGAAACAGCTTAGATCTTTCCAGCATCTGCGGTTTATGGCATTTGTATACCATAGTTCTTTTATTTCCATTTTTTAAAAAAAAAAGAATGACTAAAATCCCAAATAGCAAATAGTGGTATCATTTTCCAAGTTTCATTATGAGGCTTGCCAGTCCTCACATTGCATTTTTCCTGAAAAGAATGGAGAATCCTGTACAGCATCTGCTCAAAAAGATAAGCCTGAATTTGTGAGGAACATCCCTGCCAAAGGAAGGAGAGGGAAGAAAAACTAATCTGCTTCTTTCAATATATTGTTGCAAAAATCTATGAAAACCCCTCTCATTTTCAAAGCTAATCTTCAGACAAAGTGGCCTTCCTTTCAGACAAAATCCAGATTTCTTCAGAGAATACCTTCAGTTATAGAGTCTGGGGTGACCCCTGCTGGCGAAAAGTGAAAAGTGCAATGGATAAACAGGAAGAAGAGGGGATGAGAAAAACTGAGGGCGGAATGGTTCCAAGTAATGAAACCCTTGATTGAAGGCCACCGTTGTTTGCTGTGGTCTTCAACATTTTTCCTTTTCCTGTTTTGTCTGTTCTCTGGCCTTTGTACATCTGCTGTTTCCTTCCCCAGGATGCATATGGGTTCCTAAAAGAGAATACTAGAGAGGTGCTCCAGGATATAACCTCATTCAAATGCAACCGTTGCCAAAAGCTTAGACATTGGAGGTAGCATTCTTCTTCATACCTTCATAGTTCCTATCTGAAGTTGCCCTGATTTGGTTAATGGGAATTATTCAAGAGAGTTGTGAACATGCTTTTCTTTTTTAAAAACTCTCTTCCATCCTATTGTCTTACACAGGTTATCGTTATGGGAATAGAACAGTTATGAATGGTATTTCGAGCCGGCTGACACCACTGGAGGAATTTATATCTTATTACTTTGAACCCACAAGTAGGCCAATTATAACTTTACTTTTTCTGTGAAAATTGCTACTCATCAGTTAGGAGTTCTGCCAAATATTGTTTTGTTACTGTTTGTTTGTTACTGTTTACTGCTGTATATTATTTTTCTGTATTGTGCTTGATTTATTTCGTGTACCAGCTGGAGCCTTTGGAGTGAGTGAGTTTATAAATCTTACAAACAAATAGAGAATGAATACCTTCTAAGACATGCTGGATCAGTAACAAAGAGGTTTAATTTTCTTTCTCGTGTTTCAGTAGACATGATCAATCATTCAAAGTAATGGATTCTATTCAATCACTTGAATAAATAATACAGCAATGAGCTGAGCTTATAGCCTGCTTTTCTTTTATTTCAAGTCCAACTTCGAGCAGTTCCAACTGCTGACATCTTTTGAGCCTTAATTGCTTATAGGGCCTGTGGCCAATTAAAATATAATATTTGTTTCCTTATTTTTCCCTACTCAGCCTCTATGAGGGACTTCAGAACATAACAAGCATTCCCAGCACTCCCATTTGTAACATCTGAAAGCAACTGTGTCTTCTTTCCTGAGATCATGTAAGTGTCATACATGTAAATAGAGGGTCTTCTTCTCAAGTAAGCGGTTGAACTAGAAGACCTCCAAGGCCCCTTCTATTATTCTATGTTCTATGGTCCCAGGAAAGGTGGCTAATGCATTTGGATATTAAAGTAAGTTTGTGTACTCCAAAGCACATTCTGCAGAGCAAATAACAAACAATAAAAGAGGAATTAACTTTAAATAAAGCAGAGGTGTCAAACTCAAGGCCCGGGAAATGGATCCAGTCCATGGGGTACTTAGATCTGGCCCGCAGGGCTGCTCTGGAAACAGTGAAGAACTGGAATGGCCTGTGTTTCTTCTGCGAGCAAAAATGGGGCTTGGGAGGGCTACATGCGGCCCTCCAGAGCTCCATTCTCCTGGCAGGGGGTTGCAGGAGGCTGTGTCAGGCGAAAATGAAGCTCAGGAGTCTGTTTTTGCTGGCAAAGTGCTTGGGCCACCACAAGTGCCCCCAACACAAGTGACGTCGAGCTGGCCATGCCCATCCCAGCCCCGGAGGTCAAACACAACCCTGATGCGGTCCTCGATGAAATCAAGTTTGACACTTCTAATTTAAAGCATTCCTTAGAATTGCTCTGACCACTTACCTGATCATATAACCTTCTTCTCTGCACATGGACAGGTACACACAAGCGATTTCCCCTGACTAATATCAGTGCTTGAACTGGTGGTATGGAGGCAGACACAAGTTTTGGCTGACACATGCAGACCCTACTTTTGCAAATGAGACACTAGTTGGATTTATGTCACTCCTTCAACCCAACATTAAGCAGCAATGCAGAACAATCCTGCTTTACAAAGTTACTGGCCAACAGCATTTTAACTAAGCCCATTACCAAATCTCAGGCCATGGGTTCTGTTCATAATTTAGTGTCTTATGTGAACAAAAAAAATTGAGTTGAGAAAATTAAGATGATAAATTAGGGGTATAATATTGTCAACATGCTCTCTTAATTGCATAAGAAGACAACTAGGAAAAGCAACTATGAGGCAAGTAGATCCAATGTTGAACTTTGAAAGAGAAGGCAATATAATGCCAGATATTTGCCTAAATTATTGTCTTTTTGCTCCCGTTGTAAAGATGAAAAAAATATTTCCATTGCTTTCTCAATGCTGTACAATTTCATGGAAACTTTCAATATGTTCACACCTTGTTTATTGCTGAGTAAAAGCAATGTTACTAATTTTTCCTTTCTCTTTTTCTTCCTGTTCAAGCTCATGTTTAAGGAATTTAAGCTTATAATTAGAGTCAAAGGAGAAATCATTTCAAAGCCCACCAAAAACTAGACAAGTTAAAATAGATCCTATTCCTCAGCCTACATGAAACAGAAAGAAAAGCTATAATAAAGTTTGGCCAAAAAACATTTCCCTCTACAGAACAACAATTGCCACCACCACTAGTTTTGGAAATGGTTGAAATGGAAGAATTTACTAATGTCTAGGTCTGAGAAACATATTATTTGTGCAATGTGGTGTTAATGTTGCACTAGAGGTGGATAATGTTGAGAAGAGATGAGCTCTTGGCACATATTGTAACTCCTAAATCAGCACTAAATTCTCATGTTGTCTAGTTGTTAGAGATTAGTGCATATTGATAGCTCAGTTTCTTACTGCTAACTGTGCAACACATCAATTGGATTTAATACAGCCGAAACCTACATGGTTTGTGTAGTTTTGGTGGCATTTTCATGTAATTAGAAGATTCTTATGAAGGATGGAAAAAATGAAATGACACCCAGTTTTTGGGTGGGGAAATAAAGTGACACCCAGTTGTTTGCTATAGCTAAATTGAAAAGATTTTATACTACATGGAAATGCAGAAACCAGTTCAAAAATTAAACAGAATAACACTAATTTGGAAGAAAACTACAATGATCATATATCTTTTATTATAAAGGACCGTATTTCAGAACGTTGTCCTTTAGATTTAATTATTTTTATTGGTTTTGTTCTTGAATGTGTGTGTGTGTGTGTGTGTGTGTGTGTGGTTTTTTTTTTCCGTAGGTTTTCACGCTTGCACAAGCATGAAGCCAAAAACTCCAGCCTGAAGATGACGAGTGGGACCTCGTCGAAACGTCACCAAGATACTCTCAATCTTACACAGGAAAAGACCCGAATACACCAAGATGCAATTTTTAAAAACAAATCTAGTAACTGTGAAAATGGCTGCACCGATTTACATGGGATTGTTGCATTGTCGTGTTCTGAAGCGAACGCCAGTTCCGCAGGTCCTGGAGCAGGAGCCAAATTTTGTCCAAGCGCCCCAGCTGCCATCTTGTTTCAGCTGGTTTGTGTTCTTCCACATGCAGTGACCTTTATAGCACCACTGAGAGGAGAAAGAGGAACCGTCATTCCGTGCAAAAGAGGAATACAACTTTTAAGGAGGTCTTGCTTCAAAATCGTACCTTCCCTGGGAGTCGAACGGCAGAGAAAATTATTCTTTTCGTTTTTACCTTGGAAAAATCGAGGTTTGGGGTTGTTGTTGTTTTTTCTGTTCCTGGAACATATGGCAAGCGATCTCCATGGAAAATTTAGTAGCGGTTAGTCCTCGACGTATCACCGCTCACTTACTGACGATTCGAAGTCACAGTGAGTAATTACGAGGCAGATTCAAAGTGCCAATGGCGGAACCATTTTCCATAAGATGAGACTTATGGGAAAGCAATCCTCCAACAACTGGACGGATTTTTAAGTGAGATGGAGAAGACCTGAAATTGTCTGCTCTCTATATAAATGGTTCGTAAAGTTCCGTCACTTAATGTGATGTCAAAATATTGGGCAAGGAGGAAGCTTTCAAGGGACTTTAACCAGGGGTGGGGCTGCTGCGGGTTTGGGAGAACCTCTAGCTAAGATTCTGTGCAGTTTGGAGAACCCCCAAATCCCACATTTGGATGGCACCACCCACCCCACCCTGCCCCTTCCAGGAGTCCCCACATGGTCCGTTTTGGATGCAGGTAAGAAAAACGAGCTACTGGAAGTTCAGGAAGGTTGGAAATGGGCCCGTTTCTGGCCTCTAGAGGGCCTCAGAGCCTGGGGAGGCCGTTTTCGCCCTCCTGGAGGCTCTAGGAAAGCCTCCAGAGCCCAGGGAGGGCAAAATGACCTCCCCCCACAATGGTGCAGGAGGCTGAGTAGGCCATGACCACAATGGCCACGCCCACTCAGAAACTAGGCAGAGAACCCCTTGCTAAAACTTTTGAAGCCCACCCCTGAATTTAACCAAACCACTGAGGACCACTTGTGCTTGGTGGTAAACTATTGTCCTAGTGTTGCAAAAGAGAGAGAAGACTGAAGGAGGGGAGAACTTGAAACGGGACCTTCATTGCTAAAAGGAGGCACCAAAGAGCAACCATCCATATTGTTTTGGTTTTATCTATCATTATAATTGAAGCCCGCGAATCATTATTTATTTATCTTATATTCCGCCTTTATTATTTTTTTTATAAACAGCTCAAAACATGTCCCCCCTACTTCTCTATAACAACAACCCTGTGAGACAAGTTGGGCTAAGAGAGAGGGATTGGCCTAGAGGCACCCAGCTGACTTTCATGCCTAAGGCAGGGCTAGAACTCACCATCCCCTGGTGATGGATTCAATGTCACCCAGCTGACTTTCATGCCTAAGGCAGGACTAGAACTCACCATCCCCTGGTGATTGGTTCAACGTCACCCAGCTGACTTTCATGTCTAAGGCAGGACTAGAACTCACTGTCCCTGGTGATTGGCCCACAGTCACCCAGCTGGTTTTCATGCCTAAGGCAGGACTAGAACTCACTGTCCCCTGGTGATTGGCTCAAAGTCACCCAGCTGGTTTTCATTCCTAAGGTGGGACTAGAACTTACTGTCTCCTAGTGATTGGCCAGTCTATCATGGTTACGGCAGAACAAGAACTCACAGTCTCTTGCTGATTGGCCCAGAGTCACCCAGCTGGTTTTCATGCCTAAGGTAGGACTAGAACTCACCATCTCCTGGTCATTGGCTCAATGTCACCCAACTGACTTTCATGCCTAAGGCAACTCACTGTCTCCCAGTTTCCCTTCAAATACATCCATTTTTTTTCAACCGGACAACACATCTCCACTTACTTTACTAGGGGCGCATTCCGTCCCATCAAGGGGAGGTCCCTTCTTAGTCTTGCAGAAATAAGGGTTGTCTGGATGGCTGCACCACAACTGTTTACAGGGATCGAACGTTCGAAACTGAAACATTGGAGATACCATAGATATCCTTAGATGTTTGGATGAGATAGAGTATACAGGTAATCCTTGACTTACGATAGGTTGCTTATTGAGTGTTCAAAGTTATGAAGGACCCAAAAGGTATTTACAATCTAGTTCCAGAGCTCTGACAGAGCCCCCGCCCTCTGTGACCATGTGACCAATTTTGGGGGCTTAGCCTGCATTTATGGCCATTTGCAATATCCTGCAGTCAAGTGACCATGATTTACAACACTTCTCCTGAAAACCAGCTTCCATTTCTGATTTATGGGGTGGTGGTGGTGTCAAAGCACTCAATAATGAACAGTGGGGTTTCACTTAATGACCACTGCAAAAAGTTTGTAAAAATCTGGTCAGTCATGTGAGGAATCACTTAACTACCCTAATGCTTAGGCACCATTATAGCTGTCAGTTGAGGACTTCCTATATAGCAAACCCAAAAAAGCAAAAAAGGGAAATTCTCCCTGAACTGAGATGGGCTTTGTTCTGATCCAGCTCCCCAAACACGACAAGTCCTCTGACGTGAATTCAAAAGATTCCTTTATTAGGAATAAAAAAAGTTTCTCTTGCAGGCTAACAAGTCCAGCCGGCCAGAAGATAAATACTTGTCTGCCACATCTATTCATTTCTGGCCCCTTGCCTTTTATCCCTAAGGAGGAGCTTCTCTAGCAGCGGAGGCTCTTCTGTCCCAAGGACCAGCCCATAGATTTCCACTGCTCTCCTCTCCTTTGCCTTCTGTGCATCGGCATATCAGGCACTGGACCCAGCTGCTCCTCTTCTTCTTCATCAACCATCTCCAGATCTGGGGGCTGTTGACTCTCCATCTGAGGGCTGAAGGACCACCCAGGCTCTGCCTCTCTCTCTCTCTCTCTCTCTGCCCGCTCCACTCCCTCTTCCCCCTCAGAGCTCTCAGGTTACCCTGATGCTGACCCTGACTCCCATGCTCCTCCTCCTCTCTGATTTGGCTGCTGGAAGGGCCACAACAGGCCACAACAGGTTTGTGGGAAGAAGTTGGCCATTGTCAACCATCTGGATGCGGTCAGACTGAAAGTAGTCATTAATTTTAGTCCTTTCTCCCTTTTCCTCCCCAAATTGCAGCCCCTACATTGAAAATGCAAACAAAGGAACGGGAGATACATGTCTCAACCAACTCAGATTTGGGCTGACGTACCTTGATACTGAAACTATAATTCAGCTTTACGTTATCGAAACCAAGGAAGACTTACCGCAGTGCACATTTTGTAGCCCACTCCGAAATCGAAGCGGCATTGCTCATCCATGGAATAATTTACCCCTGGCAACTCAGGAAGTTTTGGCCAATTATGTTCAAAAGGGTCATCGAGGAGACAGTCGTAAGAACTGTGTGAGGAAGGAGACAAAATTGTTAGCTGTGATGACTAGAAGCCGCAAGGATTTATCAAAAACAGATCATGCCAGACAAACTTCATTGCATATTTGTAGCTCAGGTTGAAATGAGGGGTCCTTGGTACTCTCTGAGCTTGGTTGTTTTCTTGCAGAGGTTTCCTTCCAAAACTAGGTAACATCATTGGGAGCTTAGCAACCAGCCTATATGGGCAACATCTGCTGATGTTGGTAATGAAATGTCTGCAAGAAAACAACCAAGGTCAGAGAGCACCAAGGTCTCCTCAAACATTATTGCCTTCTTTGACAAAGCAACTAAATCAGTGGGCCAGCAAAATGCTGTGGACCTTGTATACTTGGGACTTCAGAAAGGCATTTGACAAAGTAGACCACAACGTTTTCTTGGTATGTGAAAAAAAAATGTTTTAGAGAGCTATAGATAAACGATTTTTTCCAGGTTTTCAATCGGGTAACAGTAAACACTTCTTTTCTTGCCTTTTCTTTTTCTTAACTGTATTAAGCTGTTTTAAGGCTTATATTGCAGTTGATTTTCGGCTTCCTACCACAGAACAGTGGCAGACCACAGTAGCAATTTTTGGCAACTCTACTGCTGACTTTTGGCAGCTAGGCTGTTGAAATCTGGCGAATTGTTCAGAAGAGGGTCCCAGGAGCTTCAGAAAAGGATATGTAAGGCCATGTTAACCGCGGGCTGCTCATCTCTTGTCCAAAATGAGCATCACTGAAAAGCACGTGGCCAACCCCACACTGTGTGCCAGCCAAACAGTGCCTCAGTAGACTTATTGCCATACAGTACTGGTAGCTTCTTATGATGAAGCTTCCTAATTACACCATGATTTGGCGAGGGAGTAATGGAAAGACTCAACCTGTTGTGGTCCACCGGCAGCCTGTGGAGCTGGTAGATGAGTCGGATGGTGGAGAGGACTATGGGTCAGCTCTGGAGTCTAGGGAAGGCTCGGACGGGGTCTCTGCATCATAGGCAGAGATGGGGCCAGGGCCATCTGGGAGTTGTGTGCCGGAGCCTGTGGGGTCTGATAGCAGCAATGCAGAGTGACATGGATGTCAGTCCCTAATGCACGGATGTGCAGAGCTGCTAGAAGACAAGAGCAGTAGTGAAGTAAAAGGGCTACTCAGGAGTAAGACTGGGAGGGTTTTGACCCTCCCAGAAGACTTAAAAGAAGAGCTACCTGATGTATGAAATGCAAGAAGGAACTCATTCAGAACTAGTTTGAAATCATCTCGCAGCTCCACATGTGACTCTGACTTCTGTTTTGGTTTTGAATTTTCTTGCTTAGTTTTGAAATTTGTTTAACATTGCCCCACAGACCAATCTTGAAGAACTTATCTTGAAAGTCTTTGGCAGAGTTCCATAGGACTAATTGAGATAACTCTGCCCAGGCTGGAAATTGGATTCATTTTCAGCCACTATAAATAAAAAAGAGGTTTTTAAAACACCATTTGTTTGCCTTGGTGTAATCAGGAAGCCTAGGTGAGAACAGTCTAATCTTCTTGTATAAACAAATATTAAGTTATTAATAACTCTATACATTTTACATTATAACAGGTGATATTACTAAAAGGCTATGGGTAGGGATGCCAAACAGATATGGCTAAATTCCAATGACACTTTGTAAAATTCTGAGGCTCTCATAAGCAAACAGAGACTTTAAATTTTCTGGAGCTTCGAGTACAATTCAACTGCAGAAATCCTGCATTCAAACCATAAGCATGTAGTCCAAAGCACAATGACTAAAAATGATAAAGTAATATTGCAGCACAAACCCTGGTCTATACTTGTTATGAACAACCATATCATTTTTAAAAATGCATATAAATTACACAAGTGAGTAAAGAAAGTGATGAATGGTTTAACATCTGCAACTTTTTCATATTATATGCCTCATTTGTTTATTTGTTTGCTATTTGTACCTCGCCTTTATTTATTTTTTTAATAACTCAAAGCAGCAAGTTTATCAAAAACACTTTCCTCCTTTTATTTTCCCCACAAGAAGCCTGTGAGGTAGGTTGGGCTGAAAAAGAGCAATTGGACCAAAGTTGTCCAGCTGGTTTTCATTGCTAAAATGGGACTTGAACTCAGGGTCTGCTACTTGCTAGCCTGGTGCCTTAACCACTAGACCAAACTGACACTCTGATGTGTGTTATATGCAATGTTTCCAAGTATATTTATTTCTATATACAACATCTGCAAATAACTATATGCATGTCTGTATTACACTTTTGAGAGGAGAAGGGTTTTATGACAGATGCTTGTGAATTCTATTTTGGCAGATTACCCATTTCATATGGGGGAAAAAATCTGTGATGGATTTCTGTAATATCTCAACTAAAATTACTACTTTCCAATTAGAGGCAGTAGCATTCAGGGCCTCATCATTCGTGGAGTTTGCATGTAGAAGAAAAATGTTGACTCATACATAATTCTTTCCTGCTGACAGTTCTGCACTCTGCTACTTGTGTTTCAACTCAGCAAGTATATTTCAAGGCTTTGTCAAGTCAATACACAGATGTTACTTGTAATATAAATATACAAAGTATTTCTCATTCTTATTCCTTCTCAACTTAAATTTCACCTATTGCTATTTGGCAGTTGTGTGGTTTGCCAGGACTTAATTGTAGAAGTAATGCCATGTCTCTGCCCCTAAATTATGTATGTTAGTTATTTTATAGCAACTGTGGCAATTATTGAATAATTGTTCTAATTCTATATTTCATGTGTATGCTTCACTGTGTTATCTTTATAGTGAATGGTCTCTTTGCATGGGATTTTTATTTTTCCCAGTGCTGTAGCTTGTGTCACACTGTGACTTATTTATATGGTTTTTCCACAGTGGATTTATTACGGTATTACAAAATCTGCTGATAAACAACTGACTCTTCTTATATCAGACGTTCTGAGAGCGACTAGGCTGGATGCAGTCTACCTATCTCATATATCAAGGGTCCCTAACCCCTAGGCCATGGCCTACTACTGGGCCATGACCTGTTCAGAACTGAGCAAAGAGGTGGGAAAATGCGCACATGCACTTCCACTTGCGTGAGCAGTGGACAAGCATGTGCACATGTGTCCATTTCCATGAGTGGCAAACACACATTCCTGCTGCTTTCTCAAATGGAGTTGCATGTGTGCACGCACTTGCGCAGCACTCATGCAGAACCATTCCCTCTCCGCCTCCTCCTGCTGGTCCACAAAGCCGGAATGGTACTCTGAATGGGGAGCATAGTCTTCCCCCTTCTCTGGTGAGGGAACAATCCAGACGTTCATTACAGGATAGATATACAGATAACCAAATCAGCAAGAGGGCCAGAGGTGGGTTCTTACCTGTTCTAACTCGGTGATGATGTCACAGAACTGGTTCCTTCGGTGTCTCCATGGGCGCCCCCCATTTTGGATTTTTTGATATTTTTGATATTTTTTTATTGCTTCGTGCATGCAAGGCGTGACCCTGAGCGAACTGGCAGCAAAACAATCCACAGTCCACCCATGAAGAGGGCCCTGATAGTTATGTAATCAGTAATAGAGAAGAATATGTTCATGGTACTTGCGAAGACTGATATAAAAATTGTGCTTGGAAAAGTAAATTGCAAGCCTTTTACAAAATTCTGTAAATCTTCTTTCATACCTTGTTTTGAGTTAAGTGTTAGCAATGTTCTAATCTTTCAAGAAAAACCTCGTTGGTGACACAGAGAAAGTGCAATAGTAATGATTGATTTTGGTGAGCATATGCCATCAAGACCGTGTGAACTCTTAGCAATCACATCCATAGACTTTCTTCAGGTTGACCTTTTCCTAAACTAGTTCTTTCATTGATGCACCCATCACCTCTGTAACTAAATCTACCTTTCTTCCTGATGCTTGTCCTCCTCTTTCTTTCCACTTTTTCCAGCATTAGAGCTTTCTCCAGAGCTGTTACATAATATATCTGAAATAGAGTCATTTGAGCCTGGTCATTTGTATCTTCAGTGAGAGATCTGGGTTGATTTGATCAATGATAGACTTGCCTATTTTCTTGGCTGACAATGTTATCCTCCAAAGGGCTCCTTGGTGCTCTCTGAGCTTGCTTGTTTTCTTGCAGACCTTTCATTACTGTACACTTAACTAGGTAACATCATCAGTGCTAACATTGATGATGTTACCTAGTTAAGGGTAATGAAACATCTGCAAGAAAACAAGCAAGCTCAGAGAATACCAAGGACCCTTCACTTCAACCCTAAGTGACAAATATTCTCCTTTATTGGTATTCTCCAGAGTTTCCCCCAATGGTAAAGCGGAAAAGTGTCAATACTCTTTCTAATAATAGAAAGCTAGTACTTCTTTGCTTCCGAGACAAGAACCTCAATAACAGCTTCAGTCTGTGTTCTGTCAAAGACTCTCTGCTAATATTTTCTTTTACTAATAATGGGGACAAGAGTTCTATTTTGAGATGCTCTGGCAACACTAAAAGATATAAGAACAAGGTAAGAAAACTTGTTGTTGGTAAAGAACTCTACAGTCAAAGGAGAGAATCCTTCTTCTGAACCAACTTGATCAACCCCCAATATCATGATTTTTCTCTGTGTTAATGATAACCTGAATAGAGGTATCCCTGCCCAAAGTGTTATGATAGATTTCCAAGACACTTACTAATGTCACAATCATAAACATAGGGTCACAGTAATTGTTGGATGCTTAGGTCCAAAGCAATATTCTTTACAAATTAGTCTGAATATATAGGTGGAAAAAAAGAATCTGGTTATTATCACTGCTTTTCTTCCACAGTATTCTGCCATGATTGATATTGTTAATTTTTCTCTTCTGTATTTATATTAAAGATTGTCACTTCTAATATTTATCATAAAACCTAACTGTCATATGAACACAGAAGCCTTTTGCCAGAGATTTCGTTCTAAAGTATAATTATCTATGTATCCTGCTGTTAATGGCAGAAAATTCTAATTATTTCAAAATGAAATCATGATTCATAAGCTTTGAGCCTATAATACATATACATTTACCATAGTTGGGCATTATTACAAAATTCATCATTTCCATTAGAGTCCTCTGTTGCTGCACACAGATGCAAGCATTGCTTTTTTTAACCCCTGCTATTGTTCATGCCATGCAATAGATCTCATATAAAATATTTTGAGGATGAAATTGGTAGGAATAGCAATATTACTTAGACTTATATAGTGCTTTACAGTGCTTTACAGCCCTCTATAAGCGGTTTACAAAGTCAGCATATTGCCCCCAACAATCTGGGTCCTCATTTTACCAACCTCAGAAGAATGGAAGGCTGAGTTAACCTTGAGCTTGGTGAGATTTGAACTGCCAAATTGCAGGCAGCTGGCAGTCAGCAGAAGTAGCCTGCAGTCCTGCACTCTAACCACTGTGCCACCGCAGCTCATAGATGTCTCCTTCCAAAAGGCTAATTGCTGGTGTTCTCGATAGCAACAAAAAGCCATGAATAATACATTGATATACATTGACACACAGCCAAGCTGACTGGATATCACTAGGTAGTTTAGCCAATGCTATTATCCTGAAGGGATAAAATAGGGGAGACAGAAATTAAGAAGTTTGAATGAGGAAATCTGTAATTATGCCCTGTTGAAATGTGCTAAAGGTATGTCTATTAGAATCAAAAACTGGTCAGGACTGATGCCATTCTTTTTTTTTTTAATAATTTTTATTAAGCAGTTAAAAAGACAAAAGAAAAAAGATATTTTACAATTTTCTTCTTTTCAAGAATTTTTGCATCAGTATACATTTCTACACATCTATTTTTCCCTCTCTTACTTCAATTTAGTATCTATACATATAGTTCTAGTGTTATTGTATATACATAAGAATAACAGTGTACTCCATTTCAATCATACTTTTTGTGTCTATTCCATTTCCATTCGTGAAACTCCTTTATCTTCCTCCTATTATTTATTTCCTTACCCTTTTTCTCTCTTCTCTAACCATCTATACCATTTCCCCCATATTTTATAATATTCTGTTTCCCCTTTTTCTTGCAGTTCCTTTATAAGTTTATCCAATTCTGCACACTCCAAAACTTTTCTAATCACATTTTCTTCTGTTGTTATGTTATTATTTTTCCAGTTTTGTGTGCATAATATCCTTGCCACTGTTGTGATACGTATGATTAAATATTGTATTTTTTTCCTCATAAGTCTCTGGAAGTATTTCCTAGTAAAAATATTTCTGGTCGCATTTCCATGTGTTGTTCAGTTATCTCTTCTAATTGTATTCTAATTTTACTCCAGGTTTTTTGTTTTTTTTTTGCTTTGTGGCACTTCCACCACATGTGGTAGTATGTTGCATGGTTATGTTTACATTTCCAGCAGGTTGATGCCATCCATTCTAAAACTTCAATATTTGTTTACTTTTTTGGAGATGTTACTCTCTATGAACCACAACGTGACAAGCAAAAAGGCATATGTAAACAAATTCACCCTGGAGGTGCTTCAGGTCTTCCAGAAGAGCTGAAAAAATGACAGCAGAGATGTACAACCTTGGAGGCCATGCAACCTTTTAGGTCCCACCTTCAGAGACCTCCAAGTATTACCGGGGGCAGCATTCTGAAGGTGAGAGAAGAGCTAGTGACACCAAAACAACCAACTTAACCATATTCAGGAATAATTGTTACGTGTATTAATATCTTCAGGCATTGTGATTAATATGATTAAATGAAACCAGGCTTCTTGTCTGGCCATTCGAACAGAGACCAGGAACCTGCAACCTAGATAAAGTTGCCCATCCCTGCTTTAAAAGATTCCTTTCATAATTCAGCTTGTAGGATTAATGACCTTTGCTATACAGTGAAAGAGAAAAGAGATGGTAAAGATCCGTTAGATGTTTGACGAGTCACGTCTTTTGCATAAAAACTAGAAGAAAGTGTAGAAAGTCTGACTTTCAAATGTTCTAAGAATATCTGGGATCAATAGAGCCTATAGTCAAGCTTTCAAGGTAAGATTAATCTTTGCTTTAGAAAATCTTTTTTCCAAAGGTGTGCGTTTCTTTTATAATTCATTTATCTAGGTCAAAGTGTTTAAGCTTGAGCTAGTTCCTAAGCTTGTGGGACCTATATTTAGACAACTTAGTAAAAACAGGCTTTCCCTCCCTCTTCCTGAGCTCAATATCTGTCTTACTGAAATCAATGGCAAATAGGATTGCTAAAACTAGGACATGTAAATGCCTGCAAGAGAGGTGGAGGAAATAAATCCTACCATTGAATTGTTTTATTATATTCACAGATAAGAGCAAATTCACAGCCAGGTTTGCATTAAACAAAACTACATATCTAGTGTTTCCCGGCAGTCATCTCAAAGTTGTTGTTGTTGTTGTTGTTGTTGTTGTTGTTGTTGTTGTTGTTGCTGTTCTTCTTCTTCTTCTTCTTCTTCTTCT